>CM060620.1:31039561-31149561 GCA_030578275.1 Meda fulgida
AAAAATACGAATCAAATGAATTCGTTTCGGAGAGAAAACCTCTCTCCGCAGAGAGAATTTTTCTCACTGCGGAGAGAGAAAATCCCTCCGAACCCCTGCATGTCGCCTCTAGTGTGCCCACTAGATGGCGCCATTGCGTCACAAATAAACCTGTCGGTCTCACACAGCTCCGCTCTGGCCCGAGCGGGAGCACTCGCGAGTCACGAAGCGGCTTGGCGAACCGTTTCAGCTCCCGAGTGGGTGATGCGTACAGTAATGCAGGGTTACAGATTGCAATTCGCAGTAAAACCCCCGCATTTCAACGGCATTCTCTTTTCTCACACGGAAGAGAACGCCTCCCACATTCTGAAAGAGGAAATTTCATCTCTCTTAAACAAGGGAGCGATTCAGGTGGTACCCCCCAATCTGATGAACCAGGGTTTTTATTCCCGTTATTTTCTGGTCCCGAAAAAAGGCGGCTCTCTCCGCCCTATCTTGGACCTTCGAGTGTTGAACAAACATTTGAGGAAATACAATTTCAGAATGCTGACACAAGGCGCACTCGCCCGTGCCATAAAACAGAACGACTGGTTCACATCAGTCGATCTGAAAGATGCTTTCTTTCACATAAGCATCTATCCTCCGCACAGGAAGTTTCTTCGTTTCGCCTACCAGGGCATATGTTACGAATTCACAGTTCTTCCGTTTGGACTCAGTTTGAGTCCCCGGTCTTTCTGTCTGTGCGCGGAGGCGGGCTTAGCACCTCTGAGAATATCAGGTCTGAGAATCCTGACTTACATAGACGATTGGCTCATCATAGCCGAATCAAAGGAGAAGGTGTTGCAGGACACCCGGCGTGTGCTCGCGCACATCCCATCGCTCGGGTTCCAAGTGAATGTGAGCAAGAGCAATTTCACGCCCAGTCAGAATGTCATTTTCCTGGGCTTGGAGTTGAATTCGGTCTCCATGCGAGCGCGTCTCTCTCAAGAGCGCGTTCGCTCTCTGATGAACTGTCTGACGCAGTTCAGAGAAGGGGTGAAAGTGCAATATCGCGCATGTCTCAGGCTGCAGGGTCTCATGGCTTCATCCACCCAAGTTGTGCCGTTGGGACTCCTGAGGATGAGGCCGTTCATGAAATGGGTTTTGTCGCTACATTTCAGCCCGATTCGCGACCTTTGCCGCTCGGTAACAGTGACACGCGCCTGCTCGGCAGCCTTGCGCCACTGGGAGAGCGAGGACTTTTACGCACGGGGAACCCCTCTGGGGGCGGTTACGATGCGGAGAGTTGTGACGACAGATGCGTCCTTGACAGGCTGGGGTGCCACCCAGGAGGGCAGAACGGTGAACGGTCTGTGGCCAAACAGACTACGTTCAGCGCACATAAACTATTTAGAGCTTCTAACCATTTGGAAAGCTCTGAATCATTTTCTGCCTTGCCTGCAGGGACATCACGTTCTAGTACGGTGCGACAATACCACGGCTGTGGCTTATATCAACCGTCAGGGCGGCATGCGCTCGTCGAAACTCCACGCTCTAGCTTACAAGCTTTTGGTGTGGAGCAGACGGGTTTTCCTGTCGTTACGCGCAACTCACGTTCCGGGCATTCTGAACAGAGGTGCGGATCTGCTATCAAGGGAAAACCCAATCTACGGAGATTGGCGTCTTCACCCTCAGATAGTGGAAATGCTATGGATGAGATTCGGACGGGCGAGCGTAGATCTATTCGCCTCGCGCGAAAACTACCATTGTCCTATGTTCTTCTCTCTAAGGGACATGGACGCGCCCCTCGGGGTAGACGCACTGGCCCACCCATGGCCCAGAGTGCTCCTGTATGCTTTTCCTCCCCTGTGCCTGATAATTCCCACATTGGCCAGGGTGAGAGAGCAGGGCCTGTCTCTCATTCTGATAGCACCCAGGTGGCCCAAGGCACCATGGCTGGCGGAGATAATTCCTCTGTTGTACGCCGAGCCGTGGCGCCTTCCCGTTCGCACGGATCTATTGTCCCAAGCCAACGGGGAGATTTACCACCCCCACCCGGACAGGGTGGCTCTCTGGGCCTGGCTCGTGAGAGGACGAACCTGAACGCACTTGGGCTTTCGCCGCGTGTGGTCGCCACTATTCAGAATGCCAGGGCCGTCTCTACACGGTCCTTATATGGCTGTAAGTGGCAAGTGTTCGAAGGGTGGTGCGATGGGCGCGGTCTCACATCTTATCAGTGCTCAGTTCCTGATATTTTGTGTTTCCTTCAAGACCTCATGGAAAAAGGGAGGTCTTTTTCCACCATTAAGGTCTACTTGGCTGCGATTTCAGCCTGTCATGTGGGTTTTGAGGGCTCTACTGTCGGGCAGCACCCTCTAATCCGCAGATTTATGAAGGGTGCACGCCGCTCTTTGCCAGTCATCAGGAGAACTGTTCCGGAATGGGACCTCTCCATGGTGCTGGAAGCTCTGTCTCAACATCCTATTGAGCCTCTGGGGAGTATTTCCCTTCAGCTGCTGTCCTTCAAGACAGCTTTGCTCTTGGCCTTGGCATCTGCTAAACGGGTCAGTGAGCTACATGCACTCTCGGTTCACCCCTCGTGCACTAAGTTCTCCCTCAGTGGAGATAAGGTTTCCCTTAAGCCTAACCCGGCCTTCATGCCGAAGTGCTTCCCTGCGTTCACTTCCGAGGTGTTGGAGCTGTCCGCCTTTCACCCTCCACCTTTTACCTCTCTGGAGGATCAGAGGCTGAATGCTTTGTGTCCAGTCCGTGCTTTACAGGCCTATATGACCAGGACCAACGCTTTCCGGAAGAGCGACCAGCTCTTTGTTTCATGGGCCCCCCCGCACAGAGGGAGTCCCATATCGAAGCAACGCCTCTCACATTGGGTTGTGGACGCTATAACTATGGCTTATGAAGCAAAGGGAGTGCAGCCCCCAAGGGGCATCAGAGCTCATTCCACAAGGGGCTTAGCCGCCTCTTGGGCTTTGTTTAGGGGAGTGTCACTGCAGGACATCTGCTCCGATGTTCTCCTCATACCTTTGTGCGTTACTACCGGCTGGATGTCACCAGAACCTCGGTAGCACATTCGGTTTTAGGGGTGGGGTCTTCTTAGCTCTTCCCTGTACCCTGTTGAAACCAATAAGAGTGAATGGGCCGGCTGGCCATGTTCATTCCTGCCACCAAACATTTACTTCCCGTCATGGGTATAGTTTATGTGCCTTGGTGGGTTGGGGTTACTATCATGTATGTGTCTCATGCATGTTTCATGTCCTGCTTGTCCACAGCAGTTTGGTGTGGCGTCACCTTTGCAGGTTCATGATTAATGGACGTGTCAGGCACCGCCTCCCCGAGGTGACCGTCTTTCTCTGGCTTTCAGAACCTCACTGTGAGTGTATTGGGCAATCGGGGAGCTGTCCATGTCTCTCCCATAGGTGGATCTCGAACACGAGATGATGAAAGAGAACAATAGGTTACTAGCGTAACCCCGGTTCTCTGAAACATCGAGTGGAGAGATCCACCAGCTTTGCCCCGCTTGCCGCACGAGAAGCGAATATACTTACTGAGGAATAGCAGCGCGCCCAGATGTTATATGCCCGTAGGTGAGGGGGTGTGGCCTCACCTGGCATTGGCTGCGCGCTTCTGTCTGTCTAGCCAGACTTGGTGCAATTGGATGCTTCTGCAGAGGTCAGGTACGGATGCCCTTCCCATAGGTGGATCTCTCCACTCGATGTTTCAGAGAACCGGGGTTATGCTAGTAACCTATTGTTTTTATGAGAGAACATATCATTTTAAAACTTTTCTGCAGGCCAGTAGGCCTGTACATTATTATTTAATGTGTACATGAGTGGGGTCAAGTTAAACATTTTAGTTTGAATTAAATTTTATACTGTGCATTGTTGCAATGTGCTAAATAAATATTTGCATAATTTGTAATTGATTTATTCTTTGAAACTTTAATATTAATTTATGCAATGCCTTGATTTTAGTAAAGTTAGTTCACAGTCATAGCCATAAATCCAAAGTTTCCTCTTTTTCGGTTTTCGGTTTCGGCCAAGAATTTTCTTTTCGGTGCATCCCTAATCAAAATGATTATTTAAGTGGCTTTGCAATGGAAGCATTATTTATAACATACAATGTAAGTGTCATAAATACATTAATTTGGTGCTAAATGCATTTATTATAGGTCAAAATGCACATAGCACAATATTTATACAATATTGTACAGTAAAATGTGTTTAGCTCTTGTCTCCATATTCAGGTTGAATAGACATTCAACTATTACACTCTAATACACATTATATTTAGCCATATGTTACATTTTACATCACACTACCTGTCCAGACACACTGCTCCCAGACTGAAGAGCAGTTGAGTGGTCTTCCAACCAGGAACATCAAGTGCTGCTCCATCTCCGAGGGTAAGGAGCTCAAATTTATCTGTCAGTGCCTCTGACACAGCTGCATCAGCCTCAGCAGGAGCAATCCTTAACAGAAGCTGTCCCAGAAGACCTAGTGTCAGGTGGTATGTTTCATTGAGACAGCCGGCATTCGATATGACCACTCTGAACAGCAGTGGCAGGATGGGACTCAAGCTGGACAAAGATACTGGGCTGCCCTATAGAGGATTACATTTGTATATTAGCATATTTTGTAGAATAGAAATGTGAAAAACAAAAGAGGTATTTAAATGGTTACAAATCAAACATTTTCCAAAGTAATCTCTGCCAACAAACCAAAAGCCAGCAAATACAAATTAAACTGGAATCTTTGTTGTTACCGGTTTGGTTGCAGGCAACATGGCTGCCAATAATCCCAGAATTCTCTCTCTTGAGCATTCAGCAAACACGTGTTCCTGCAGCGGCCCCCGGGCTGTCTTTTCCTCCTGGTCTTTATATGTGTCCACATTTTCTGAGGTAGGAGATGTGATAGTATCTCCACTTGACTCTGAAACTGAGACACACACAAAAAAAAAAAAAAAAAATTTTTTAAACAACTAAACACTAAACAACATCTTTACTCTAGTAGTTTTGTCCCCATTTACACCTTCTATGTTCCGTTGTCTTTGATTGAATCCCACAAGACATTCAAATGCAACAAATTTACACCTAAAGCAGAAATCAAACTTTGACTTAGGGCTGGGCGATAAAACGATAACGATAGTTATCGCGATATCATTTTTCTTGATAAAACGATATCAAGAGTTCGATAAATGTTCGATAATGTTTGTGCGCCAAAAGCGGAACAAAACTCATCTGAACCGCGCGCCTCACGGACCGTTTATCCGCTCGGCTCAAAGTCCAAACAGCAGCGCAGCGCGAGCTCACTAGCAGACGCGTTTACTCTGATCGTCTCGTCACGAGATCCAGTGAGAAGCGCTTGAGTTCAGCGAAGAACACAAATGTCTCAGTGATTTAAACCAGTTTAAAGGCAGATGAAACAGCGCTGACGAACAGGAAGAACACTGCGCGCAACGATCCAGTCAGAAGCTTTTCCGGCTGCAAACCCCCATCATTTACCATGGATTTACTGTAACGTTAGCCTACTAATATTAACTGCACTATGAAATGTGGGATATACATATTGAATTGTATTATATTATTATTGTAGACAATGTATTAAAGGACTAATGGAATATAATTACAGTATTTAATAATGTATTTAGGCTACTGTTTTTCATACAAATACCATAGAAACCATAAAGTAACATTTAGCCAACATAGTGAGGTGCTTTTATCTGTGGTTATCATGATCTAAATGCATGATGCTGGATGACCAATGGCTAATTTTAAGTAAACTCAGTCAGAATATTACATTTTACCAAATAAAAATTAGCACATGCAGAAACTAAGAATTTTTTTTTCTATTAAGATATTTATTTTGTTAAGGAAAAATTACAAAATGTTTGAATGTTCTACCTCAGATTTGTTTGTCATGATATGTTCTGACAATAAGGAGTAGTTTAAAACCACAATTAACACTCTGGTTTCTACAACTTTCACTTAGGAGCAAAAATCTGCTTGAAAGAAATAAAGATTTGACGTTTATCGTGATAATTATCGATATCGACTGATATAAAAAAAAATATCGTGATAATTTTTTTTGGCCATATCGCCCAACCCTACTTTGACTAAATAAAGATATTATACTGTAGACTAGAGCTCTTGATTATTGAAGAGTACTCAGAGAAAACGAAACCCCCACAGGCTCACCTCTGACTCCAGGGGACAGTGTGTCCTCACTAGACACAGAGGGTGTCTGACTTGCACTGGACGAGTCTGACGTATCTTCAGAGACTAGCTTCCTCCTTCTCGCATCACCTTCTGCATTAGGCTCCTGCTTTTGGGGTTTCTTGTCAAGAGGGAAAAAAAACAATATCATGAGGACAGATTGTACTTTTTTTTTTTTAAGTTAAAGAGTAGGTTTTATTTTGTTTTTGTTTTTTTGGTCACAGATTTAAAAACAAAAACAAAAAGGCAAAGAGCTTCAGTAATGTAGTATGTGCAGTGACTGACTCTGTCTCTAGGTAGCAAAGGGGAACAGATAGCTGTAGTGCTGCTAGGTAGTGAGGAGGTGTCTGTGCTGCTGATGTCCTGAGAGGAGCCAGCCGTCGCAGGACACAGTTCACTCTCTGTGGCTGATTCATTTGAAGAAAGCAGGGACAGCAGGGCAGAGGCTCGTAAACCTACAGGAAACAACAGCAACTCTAACTATACATACAAATCACTTTAGACTTCAATTTCTAGTTAACACACTTAATATAATTCCTAACAGATTATGAACATTCAAATATACTGATTACCTTTCCCAGTCTGTCCCTTCAGCAGGCACTCATTGATGATGTCAGAGCAGTGGGTCTGCAGAGCGCTGGCATAGCCGAGGGTGACATCATCCAGAGGCTCTCCGTCCTGCGCTCTCTCGCTGACCAGCTCAGAGGTGAAAAGGGCGAGCGTGGCAAAAAGAAGCCAGGAGTAGTTATGTATGTAGGGCTGGATGAGTCTGTGGCGGTCACTGATGCGGATGGTGACCATAGGGTACACTGTGATACGGTGGGTGGGTAGATGGCTGAAGAGAAAAGGGGGGAAAAAATCATCATGAGATCATGGCTTGAGATCAGCACAGATATAATATTTTTATTATCATTATTCAACAGATTTGTTCAAATGGCCAATTATATCAGGAATGAGCATTTGACTTTCTTATTGAGGGAGTCATTGAATCATTCATTCAACCAATTCATTCAAGAGGACTGATTCATTCAGTAACAAAACACTGCAGTGTGTTGCTCAGATGCAAAACAGATCTGCTGTGGCTTTATTGTGTTTAAAATGTAAGTTACTTAAATTCTTGTTAATTAAACTTGTATAAAATAAATATCACATTTGCAATCGTGCTGATATAAAAAAAAAACACACAAGAAAATGTCACTCTTTGTGTGATTGCTTAACTATATCATAGGATATAAAAAAGCCTAAAATACAAATATTCTTTTATATATATAAAAAAAGTAAATCTTGCAGTGAAAGCATTCAAGATCTAAATGCGTATGTGTAGAAGTCCTAAACTTAAAAGGCTACATCACGCAGTGTATGCACGGACTCTCTAGGATTGTTTTTGCGAAGTAAGGGACATATTCGATAAAGTCAGATCCCACACAGTTAAAACAGTTGATATTGCACACCTCTGCGTGTATTACCTGTCTGGGTATTTTTTGGCATTGTAACAGCCAAAGCAAAGATCAAAGTCCTCACAGACATTACAGTTAATCCTGCTGCCCACAATAAGGCCCTGGCAGTGGTCACAGGCATACTCCATGTTAACCATCTCATGGTCATCCTCATGGCCTTCTGGTTTAGCACCACCTGAACAAGAAGAGCAGAACCGTTCAACACACGCACACCAGAGAAATGTGCTGCAGCTGCAATAGATTCATTGCATAGTGTCTAACTCTATGTTATTGTTATTGTAATAAACAAGTGGAAATAATGCTTCATGACAATGTTGCTTTCCCTTCATTACAGTGTAAGTGACTCACTGAGGAAGCAGGTCTTGCACAGGTCCATGTCTGTGCACTGCAGGCACCGGTAGCGATGCCACGGTGCGATCCGCTCGCAGCCGTCACACGAAATCTCCACATTTAGCAGGTCGCAGTAGCGTGCAATGAACATGTGCATCTGCAAAGGTCAAAGGTCAGTGAATGAGCACCAAAAATATACAATATGTTTATTGGGTAGGTTGCATATGGAAGTGTGTAAAATATGTGCTTTTGCAGAGAACAAACACTGTTCACAGACGAACTAGATCAAACTAATTTTAAACATTAAACTTAAAACCTTTAATATTTGCTCTGCCTGAATAAAGTGAATGTATATCTTATGATCAGGCATTACTGTGGATGCTGACATTTACAGAGATTAACCATTGGTTTGCAGAAATACATTCAATTAAGATGACAAGCATGAATAATAATGCAATACCTCCACCCAAAAGTTACTTTTTGTGTT
This sequence comes from Meda fulgida, assembly GCA_030578275.1. Classification (NCBI taxonomy): domain Eukaryota; kingdom Metazoa; phylum Chordata; class Actinopteri; order Cypriniformes; family Leuciscidae; genus Meda; species Meda fulgida. The sequence goes on from CM060620.1 coordinate 31,048,023, forward strand.
AATTTAGCAACCTTATTTAATTGTCTCCATTATAAAAAATTTGTAATTAATGTGAACTTTGATGGTCTTTAGTGATCTACAGTTTTAAGGTACAGGAAAACATTTCTTTGATGTGATATCTGTACCTTTCTCTTGTCCTCCACTGAGGCCCGGCTGATCTTGTCAAACCATTTCTCAAACATGCCGTCCAAACACTCATCCATCCATTCACAGTTCCTCTCGTAGTCAGCGATCTCATCCTCCTCCGTCCACTGACTACACCACCATGTCATAAGAAGAAAAGGACAGATGAGAAGCCAAATAAAACAAATTGATCCATTTTAAACCTAGTTTGTGAGATCAGGATTAAGAGTAGATTACACCCTATTAACAGTTTCAACAATGCAAAACAACTAACAAAAACAAAGCTCACAAAGGTACTCAAGACATGTTCAACAACTACATGTTAGAAGTCAACAGATAATTGATTTGGACATCCACTGTCTGTCTGTCTGTCTGTCTGTCTGTCTGTCTGTCTGTCTTTCTATCTGTCTGTCTTTCTATCTGTCTGTCTGTCTGTCTCCTCATTTTAACCCTTCTTTTATACTGAAGTCTTTCAACAATTGAAGTCCCAGTGGCCGCGGTCATTTGTCAAATTTAATCTGGTGTTTTATTAGAAATACCTTTCCTTCGATTCTATTGGGACATTGTCAAAGCCAACATTAACATCATAAATGCATATGGTCAAAACAATACACTATTTCAATAACACACATCCTTCATGTGTCTTTTTAAAAAAATCCCAATTTAATAATCAAGTTTACTCTAGATCAGTAGTTCTCAACCAGGGGGCCACAGGATGACTTCAAATCATTCAATTATATTTAAAAAACAAACCTAATTTAAACACTAAAAACCCAAATAGATCAAGATGATTTATTTTAAGAATACACTGAATCAGAATCTTCTGGAATCACAAAAAAGGTTTAGTTCAAGTCAAAAAGGCTGAGAATGACTGCTCTAGATCGGTCCTAAGCCAGCTCATACCTGATGGCAATGTCATGTACACTGATGTTTTCCTGTGACATGGTGAGCAGAAGATCGGGCAGTTTGATGTCCTGAAACAGCGACAAATCTTCGGGCTCCCAGCTCATATCCAGCAAATGCAACAGACATGTCTGCACACATGACAGGGCAGGCAGCAGGACCCTGAGGACATAAAGAAGACATAACGGGCATAAAACATAGAAAGGACATCAAAAAAGAATATGTTGTATATAAGGACTACAGCAGTTGTCCCGATTTATCAAGCATGAATTGGTAGTCCTTATGTGGCAACTTTATTATTAGCAACTTCTAAAGCATCCACGGGTTTCAAAATTCATGTTCTGGGTATGACTATGTAATTTATATTGTAGAACAAATGTTTAAAAACAGGGGAGAGAGAACCCACTTTTCGTTCTGTGCGTTGAAGCCTTGGACGGCCGCTACTAGCATGAGAACCAGCTGATGATGCGAATGCCTGACCAGCTCCCTCATCTCCTGCCCGCTGCCTGCCAACTGAGAAAAGTAACTGAGAAAGAAAGATAGTTAAAATAATGATTAGGACAGTACTAGTAGATATTATTAGTACCATAAGAAATGACAGCCCATTTTTTTGGATAACATACTTGGTGAAATCTTTCTGACAGGCCAAGAGTTCCTGGAGAAACAAAATACAGGGTGCCTGGAAGAGGTGCGGTTTCCCCAGGGTGAGTATACACTTCTGCACGAGCTCCAGCACCTCACACACACTCAGAGCCTGCGCTTTCTTCAGAGCCAGAGTTTGAAGAACACTGAACACACACACACACACACGAGAACGCTTCATTACTACTGATCAGAGACATGTCACCACATATGCACACATTGAGATTCTGGAAATAAACAAAGTTTTAGGATTTTGACCAGAGGTTTGGGCTCAGTGAGATTATTAAAGAAATAAAGCAGCACAATGCCTCCCACATTGATAATAAGAAATGTTTCTTGAGTAGCAAATCAACATATTGGAATAATTCTGAAGGTGAGACGTGAGACTGAAGACTGGAGTAATGATGCTGAAAATTCAGCTTTGCAGTCACAGGAATAAATTACATTTTTAAATATATTAAAATAGAAAACAAATAAATGCAAACTTGATGAGAATAAGAGACCTTTAAAAACCTTACAATTACATTTACTTAATTTGTAATACTTTATAGCAAGTATACAGTAATAAAGTACTTTGCGAATTATTAGTTTGTAGTTAATTTATCGTTAATATATTGTAGTTCCTACATTGTTAATATATTAATAGGCTATATACAAATAGTGAGTTCTTCATTTATTGTCACTGTAATTAACACAATTATTATTATTGTTTAATTGGGCCTTAGGTAAAGAGTTAGATGCTTTGTTATGCTTTGTTAACAACTTATTAATTGTAAATCGCTCTCACTTGAGAATAGTTCACAGAAAATGGGAAATTTCATTAAGTGCTTTAAACCAACCTTTATTAAACATTAATTGCAAAAGTATTAAGTGTTAAATAAATAAATGTTACCGTTTTCATCTAAAGTGACAACTATTTACTCCAAAAACCAATTAACAATTCCTTTACTACGAGCTAATTTACAATAATAATTGTGTTAATTACAGTGACAATGAATGAAGAACTCACTATTTAAATATATCCTATTAATATATTAACAAATGTAGAAACTACAAGTAGTGAGTAAAAGTAAGTGACGTGAATGATGGTAACCCATACTTAAGAGTTTGTCCTCTGCATTTAACCCATCCAAGTTACTGCACACACATTAGGAGTAGTGAGTAGTGCACACACACTGCAAACCGTGGACACACACACCCGGAGCAGTGGGCAGCCATTCACCATTCATTGCTCAAGGGCACCTAAGCCATTTTCTGCCAGTATTGAGTATGCTCCCGATATATTAACTACCAATTTATAAACTAATACTTTGTAAGTACTTTATTACTGCATATTTATTAAAGTGTTAGCAACATTTGTAATAATATTTTAATTACATAAAAAAATGCACAACAAAAAGAAGCATTTCTGTGTTCTCAGAGTAAATGCTTCCATAATTCAACAGATTTTAATTAATAGATAATGGTTCAAATATACATGATATTTCAGCAACTAATAGCTGTAATTTCAGTAAAATTTGGCAAACAAGTTGTAAGGGCTACTTGTAAGATCATTAAAACTGTCACTTTTGGAGCCCCGGTCACTATTCAGTTTTACTGTGTGGGAAAAAGCCAACAGGACATTTAGCACAGTATCTACTTTTGTGTAACAGTGTGTCAGATAATCATACAGGTTAGCATGACATGTGTGTGAGTTTATGCATCAAAATCTGTTGAACAATGGCATCATACTTCTAGCTATTCACAGCATGAGGTGAAAAAACTCAGTTCATACCTGCTCTCATTAATGACCATGTCCTTCAAAAAGCTGAGGATGTGTTTGAGGATCGGGAACCGCTCTTTGACAGGAGGTGCTGTGCGAGGCTCCTCCATAGATCGTAAGGACAGGAGCCTCAAGCGTCCCCGACTGAACGGTGCTTTACGTGGGAAGACTAACGGCGACAGAGGGTCTCCTGTTTGAGAATGAAGACTTTCTGAGGAGCCCGTGGCACCCTGAGAACTGATGCTGCTGGAAGGACCAGCATCCACTGATGCAGAGAATGCCGGTTCCTGTGTCCGCTCACTCTGACCTGGCCCTGCTGCTTCTGCTCCCTCAGGGGTCTGGGATATGGAGGGACTGGGCTGGAAGTCTCCCTCTGTGGTCGAAATAGATTGGAAAAGAGGAGCTGCACAGGCGCCAAGGTCTTCAGGTCTGGAAGACTCATGTTCCAGAGGTGCAGAGATTCCTCCGCTTGGGCTGAATTGAAAGAGGAACAAACTTCTACTGATGCAAATTTCAGCTGTTAAGAGAGTGAAAAAGGGAGAGTGAGAATGCAGCCTCATTTAAAAAAAATGTATATCAAAGGTGTATTTATAGCATCAATATTTACCAAGTGACTCCATCGTAACCTCATTCTGACTTCGATCTTTTTCCTCTATTCCATTTATTTTCCCCATAAGGTAGCGTTGTTTCATCTCCAACTACCAAAACAGTTTAAATGAGAGAGTAAATAAAAATAAATATGGTATTTTAAAACCAATAATCATAAGCCATACTAACCATCCATGTTCTGATGCCATCTGCAAGGGTGTAAACCTGCATAATGTCCTCGCTGAGACCGCTCTGACCATTTTTAGCAACTGATGCAGGGAAGATGAGAAAGGAAAGGAAATATGGTCAAAAGGACATTTACATGTGTGACCACTGAATTGTTCTGTTTATACAAAAATCTTACAGAAGCAGACAAAATACTGCCTGTCTCAAGGGGTCAAGGTTTTGATGAGTTAGCATTACCCTGATGAATGAAGATGGTGTGAAATGTGAAAGTCTGTATTTGTGTACAACATTGAAAAATCTGGGATTCAAAATCTAATTTAAACCAGGACAGTTTTAGGATTTTGAGTTTTAAAATAAAGAAACATGAAGTAAAATGAATAAGAAATATTTAAGATTCAAGATGAATGCAGTTCTGTTTATTAACCGCTAGAGCGTTTTAAATATAACTGCAGTTTTAAATATAACAATTACATTTTTAGGGAATTTAAAGGGGTGGTATAATGCCCCTTTTTACAATATGTAAAATAAGTCTGTTGTCCCCAGCGTATGTGAAGTTTTAGCTCAAAATACCCCACAGATATCTTTTTACAGCATGTTAAAATGTCCCTTTTTAAGGGTAGGTAAAAACGCGTCGTTTTCTGTGTCCCTTTAAATGCACATGAGCAGCTGCTTTTCCTAGTATTAAAAACTTGTGTCATTCTGGAATGGCCTATTCTGCAATGGGTATAAACAATCTGGTCCCATCGATTTGAGAATTAATTCATGGAGTTTGTTCATAGTACATAGATTCAACACTTTCACCAAGTAATGATTTAGAAATGTTTCAAGAGTGTCAGCAACATTTCTCTGTAGTGTTTGTTCTCTTAAACCTGTTTAAAACTCTTAAAAATGTTTTTACTTACCAAAGCTCCTAAGATTGTGGTGAAGTGCTGGTGTGTGATACACCATGGCCGCCCAGGTGGCGTTCACCGCCTGGTCCACTTTTGAGCCCGCAGCAATCTCGTTCCTGAATGGCTGCTTCTTGCAGGTCATCAAAAGAGCCCTCATGAGCTCCGTCCTGCCATCAGAAGAATCCAGCAAAGGATCCCAGCGAGCAAACTCCTTCAGGAATTCCACCAATTCATCTCCACAAGGAGCTGGCTCTTCCTGTTGAACAAAATTGCACAAAACGCAAAAATGTACTTAAGACTTTTTCAGACGGAAACACACAAACACATACAGTTATATTCATAGAACCCTCACCTGGTCGGTGTCTGGGCTGGCCTGTGCTAATGTTTTTTCTCCGGGAAGCCCATTCAATCCTTGTCTGAACACAGGCTTCCATAGAGGACAGGACAGGACATGGTTCATCAAGCCTGCAGGTAACTCATTCACACCACGGATTTCTTCAAGAGGAAGGTAGACACCATAAGTCAGTGTGTTTTCACACTTCCTCAACTATATGCAATTTATATTGTGACAGTTTAAAAAGTTAGTTCACCCAAAAAGGAAAAAAAAAAATCATTATTTACTCACCCTCATGAAGTTCCAAACCTGTAAGACTTTCGCTCATTTTCAGAACACAAATGTAGATATTTAAATGAAATCTGAGAGATTCCTGTCCCTCCATTGACAGTCTACGAAACAACCACTTTGATGCTTCAAAAAGTTCATTAAGAGATCAGAAAATTGCAGTCTAAACCGCTCAATTCATATGGATTAGTTTTACGAAGAGACTTGATCGCTTTAAATGATGAACAGGTTTAATTTAGGCTTTTATTCATATATAAACAGAACACTGATCAGCGAACATTAACAGAAGCTCAACCGAACCTGCTTTGACAAGCAGAACAAGCCTCATTGGTCTCTCGTCAAGAGAACATGCTTGAGCTTCCCTTTACCATAAGCGATGTTTGAGTTGATGAATGTTTATATGTGAATAAAAGACTAAATTCAATCTGTTCATCGTATAAAGCGATCAAGTCTCTTCAAAACCATCAACTCATATGGATTAGTTTTATGATCTCTTAATGAACTTTTTGAAGTGTCAAAGTGGTAGTTGCGTAGACTGTCAATGGAGGGACAGAAATCTCTCAATCTCACTAAAATATCTTCATTTGTGATTCAAAGATGAACGAAAGTCTTACAGGTTTGGATCGACATGAGGGTGAGTAATTGATGAAAGAATTTTCACTTTGAGGTGAACTAACCCATTAAACATTTTAAACCTTTTTTGAATTAAAAGTAGATCCGTCCACCAAATTTTAATGCAAGAGCAGGTGCGGCCATTTGAAATTTGAATATGTAAGGCTTCCTGTCTCATTCACTTCCAGTTATTTTAGCTTTACAAAACAGTCTGTGATGCTCCTTTATATTGCAAACTTGCATTTATTATAACCGTGGTTTATCTTATTTTATGATCAAACACACTGCTTTCTTGTTCAAGTAATTTTACCAGGTACTGCACTTTGTTATACTTATAGTTATTTATCTATTGCAGCTAATGAACCAGAAGTCTCGCACATTCACAGAAAATCGCTTACATTGAAAAATAAGGTGGATACATTTACAATTATTTTTATACAGCCTTCAATTTACAATGTATTATTTGAAGGAGAACAAATTTAAGTGGAATAGAGTTTTTGAAATAAATACAGAGAATAAAATTTGCATTTTTAAAATAAATTAAACAGAAATAATCAACTGATAAAATCGATTTTCAGTGTGTTCTCTCACCGTAAGGTGATTTCAAAGCCATGGTGCGGGAGGCCAGACGTCCCATCAGCCTGGACACAAGGAGCTGCAGGTCTGAGGTCCAGGACACAGTGACGTCTGGCAGGCCGTACGCCGTCACTGTGAACTTGTAACCCCATTCGTTATTACTACTGTCTGAATGAAACAGAAACTGCAGCTGGGGACCCGCTTTAAACGTCACTTTCTGAAGACAAAAAAAAAAAACATTATTTATATACAGTAGAGATCAAAATTAGAGAACAATTAATAAACACTTGATTATTTTCAGAAATATTGTTAATATTCATTGTTTGAAAGTTAAGGAATATTCGCTGTGGGTATACTATTGTTCTACTGGCATTTTTTACAAAATAACCAAGGTACTTCATCAAAAACCTTTATTTTGTGTAAAACAGCGATCAAAATTAGAGAACAATAACCCTTGCAGCACAAAAGAAAGCATTACAACAAAGATTTGAGGCTTACAGCAGTCAAAATTTAGTAGGAAAGTGTAGAGGCCCTTGCTTTCAATGACCTGAGCATATCTGCGGCCACAGGACATCACTAGATTCTCACATTGCTCTGGTGTGATCTTGGTCCACTCTTCTTCCAGTCTCTTCCACAGTTCGGTAACTGTAGTGGGTTTCTTAGCCATAACTTTGTCGCCAAGGATTTTCCAATGATTTTCAATTGGCTTTAGATCAGGACTCTGGGCTGGCCATTTCATTATTTCATTTTTCTGAGCTTACCTTGACCTGAGCAACAGGGAACTGCTTTACCCGTTTTGCAGTGTGACGGGGCATTTTATTGCATGAAAGTTGTGGGCTGATTGGGAGATCCTTGCAAGGAAGGAACCACATGTTGCCAAAGGAGGTTCTGATAAACATTTGCATTCACCCTGCCATGTAGCTGTATAATCGGCCCAACTCCTGCTGCAGAAAACATCCCCCAAACCATGACACTTCCTCCTCCACCTCTGACTGACTTCTTTACGCACTTTGGGTTCAAACTTTCCCCAGTTTGACGCCAAACATAATGTTTCCCATCGGACCCAAATAAATTAAACTTACTTTCATCACTAAAGTGAACTTTTGACCAGTTTTTCTCTGTCCACACAACATGCTCCTCCGCACGAAAGGTTAGTCTAGTTGGGCCGATTGTACAGCTACATGGCAGGGTGAATGCAAATGTTTATCAGAACCTCCTTTGGCAACATGTGGTTCCTTCCCTGCAAGCATCTCCCAATCAGCCCCCAATTGTCATGCAATAAAATGCCACCTGTCACACTGCAAATCGGGTAAAGCAGTTCCTTGAAGCTCAGAAAATTGAAATAATGAAATGGCCAGCCCAGAGTCCTGATCTAAAGCCGATTGAAAATCATTGGAAAATCCTTGGCGACAAAGTTATGGCTAAGAAACCCACTACAGTTACCGAACTGTGGAAGAGACTGGAAGAAGAGTGGACCAAGATCACACCAGAGCAGTGTGAGAATCTAGTGATGTCCTGTGGCCGCAGATATGCTCAGGTCATTCAAAGCAAGGGCCTCTACACTTCCTACTAAATTTTGACTGCTGAAAGCCTCAAATCTTTGTTGTAACGCTTTCTTTTGTGCTGCAAGGGTTATTGTTCTCTAATTTTGATCGCTGTTTTACACAAAATAAAGGTTTTTGATGAAGTACCTTGGTTATTTTGTAAAAAAATGCTAGTAGAACAATGGTATACCCACAGCGAATATTCCTTAAAATTCCTTAAGTATGATTTTTTTTTACTTTGAGCAATGATGGAGCATTACTTGACTTTTCTTAGAGCATATAAAACAAAACAGCTAATTGGACAAAATGAAATGTGATATTGTAGTAGTCATAAACAAAGGTTTATTTTAGTTCAGATTAAAATTTGAGGGCAGCGAATGTATTTATAATGTCAAAATAAAACCGACGTAATGTTACTTGAAAGCATTATAGCCTAACTTATACCATTCCTGCCAAACTTCCATGGTTACAGTTAGTAGTGTTACTACAGTAAATCCATGGTGATGTTGCTGATCTGTGGACACTGAATAGTTCATTCATGGCACAATGTTTCTTCCTGGTTTCCACGTCAGCGCTGTTTGATCCGTTAATAACGGAGAAATGTGAATGTTTCTCACCAGATCTCGCAGCGATGTTATTACTTAAGTGGCGAATTCAAACACTTTCTTTACTGGATCTCGCTGTGTAGTAACAGTGCTGCTTAATCAAGATCGGCTCGCACTGCATTAGTCCAAACTGATAAACTGTCCGTCAACCACATAATAACGAATAGCTCAGTTTAAATTACATTTGCCATTTGATGTTGGGCAATGTTGTGGCTGCGCTTGCCACGCGCAATGCGCCTACATTTAAAACAACGGAATTTTGGTCGGCAGGAAAAATGGTCCAACGAACCGTTCGGTTTGAAAATGCATTCCGAAAACCGAACCAAAAGCCTCGTACCGAACGGTTCAATACGAACACGTGTATCGTTACGCCCCTAATATATATATATATATATATATATATATATATATATATATATATATATTAGGGGCGTAACGATACACGTTGTGTAATTATTTGTGTAACGATAAACGTAACGATAAACGTTGTGTAATTAATTGTGTAATTATATATATATATATATATATATATATATATATATATATATATATATATATATAATTACACAATTAACACATTCAGTTGACAACCCTAGTTAAAATGCTCAAATAAAAGTTTTTGTACCTTTGGCCATTTCTCCGTTCCGACCTTCATATCATATCGCACTTTCCCTCCCCTAGCATCAGTGAACTCCAGATAGTCATACCTACAAAAATATATATAAAAAAAAACAAAAAAACAATCAGTTTAAATATAAAGCATAGTTAAGAGCCACAAGGGGTCTGTAACAGGAAAATGAGTGTTTGATTCCTGTTATCACTAGAAGGTAGCAGTTAAGTCATAAACCTTTCACACCTTTTCTCTGTTTCACAGCGTTCATCAAACTCCACCACGAAGGATGTGGCACCAGGACAGACAAAGATGGTGGTCTCATGCCTGCTGTTCTCATAGTTATGAGGCGACTCCATTTGCCACGTCCTTAAAACAACAGGCTGCTGTGTCTGTTGACAGCCCTCCATATCTACCTACAAACACAAGTGAAAAAAATAAAATACTCAGTTATTTTCATTCAATTTATTTTCATTTTATTCAATTGATTTCTTTAAGACACACAGTGAACTGACCTTAGAGAAGATGTCCTCTGTGTCACTAGACAGCTTCTTGAGCATGTCTGCCAGAGGGTAGAATCTTTTGAGCAGCACACAGTGAGGAATATTCAAAGCGCACAGCTCCAGCAGGAAGATGGTCTACAACAGGACAAAGTACACTGTTTTATATACATACACACAGAAGCATAATATATACATATATACAGAAACATAAATAACTGAATAAATAATGAAATAAAGATATATATATATAGTGGTGTGCTACCAGCTGTCTTGCTGTCATGGCAAGTATAGATCCACTGAGTTTCTCCATGATGTCAGCTCCCGAGAAACGCTTAATAAGAGGACTCAGTATGTCTTTGGTGCCTGACAGGAACTGTTCCACATCTAAGAAAAACAACATAGATGTATTCACACTGTGACAGACCACTGCAAATAAATCACAACCGTTCAAAAGTCTGGAAGATTTTTATTTAAGAAAAGGCTGCATTTATTTGATCAAAAATACAGTAAAAAGGTAATATTGTGGTTGTGAAATATTATAATATAAAAATAGTTATTTAATATTTAAATCTATTTTAAGATGTCATTTATTCCTGCGATGGCAAAGCTGAATTTATCAGGCATTTGTCAGCCTTCAGTGTCACATGATTTCTCATTATTAACAATGTTGTGCTGCTCAATATTTTTGTGGAAATTGTTTTTTTTTTTTCAGAATTGTTTGAATAGAAATAGAAAGTTTAAAAATATATATGAAATGTATTTAATAAGACATTATAAATGTCTTTAATGTCTCTTTTGATAAATTGAATGTGTCCTTACTGAAAAATAATCTAACTGACCCAAAACTTTTGAATGGTAGTGTATGTCACGTTCACTATTCACTCTTAAGTACACCACACTATTTGACAGTCAAAAAATAGCTGAGAGTTAAGTACTAAACTTAAAAGTGCATTTACTGAAATCTTACACAAACATTTGCTGTTTTACAGAACTTGCATATCTGAAGACAAATAAAAACACTTGAAACTCGACAACACAACCCTCTATAATGGGAGTAAATCACTCGCATATGCAACCAAATCTCACAAGAGGAGATTAAAGAATGTCTGTAATTAGCCAATGGCTAGTAAATTTGTACGTTTACAGCCGCCTGTAATTGAGTTAGTTCAGCGCAGATATGATTTCATTGCCTGATGAGCTTTACACATCGTCGCTTGGCTGAGACTTACTGCAAAAAAATTAAATACTCGATCTGGACTGAATAACTTTTGTAACTTTAATAAGGATTCATCTATATTTTATTTATGCAGTGAAGAATATGCAGTGTTATTTTACATTTGATTACTTTATTCGATTTCTGTACATAATCTACCTAATCTGTATCTTACTGTTAGATCTACCTGAAAACAGTTTATTTCATTTCCATCTTTGTTCTGTTGAATATTTGTGCTATTGCTTGTTGTTTGATTATTTGTTCTTATTTCATTACAGACTGTTTACTTGACTTTAATAGTGTTTGAAATTTATATTTTATATTTATGTCGAATTTCTTTCAATTTTCAATTGCATTGTTCTTGCATTCCATGTAAAAATCTAGTGAGTATTATAAAAAAATTACAAGCAAATGGAGACTTAAGCTTCAGTTTCCGTATAGGCTTGCCTACATCATTATAGAGATTGCAAAACTCTTTGGAATACAGTGGGATCAAAAGTGATCTCTGAAAATCTAAGAAAAAAAGAAAGAATCTAAAATTCTGGCTCTTTGAAATGTTCTCATGATGGAACTCTTCAATTCAACTTTTTAATTGTTATGCTGATAACACAATGTGTAATAAATATATTAGTACAATAGAAGCATTTCCACCAGTGGTTTCAGACTTCTGGAACCCACTGTATTTTGAAGCGCTCTAGGCAAGCAGACTGCAAAACCAAGAAAATCACACTAACATTTAAGCAGAACTTCCCTGGCCAGATCAGCAGAGGTGGCCGTTCCTCCTTTAAGCTGCAGGAAACACCAGGACAGCAGGCTTCCCTGTAGAGCCCAGAACAGAGACAGCAGGACCCTCCAAATGGACCCTCCTCTGGAGTCCAACATCAACACCTCACACTGAAAAAAAGAGGGACATTCTTACATGGATAAACATCATATTACTCTTTACAAAGCTACTAGACAAGGGAAACCTATTAGTGAGCAGTAAAACAATGCATTACAATATGAGGTGTCAGCTAACAGACGTTAATGCACAATGTAAACATCTACAGCATGTGTCAGCTATTTGCAGGAGATTGTATGTGAGCAGGGGTGAATAGATGAGGTTGGCAGCTGTCAACATGCCTCTCTAGAGGCCACAATGAGCAGTGTGTCCATGACGGTCAGGATAGGCGAGATGTCAAAGTCAGACGGGGCTCCTTTAGGGGGCAGCATAAGGAGACCTTTCGGGTCATGATCACTGCGTACAGAGATGAGTGAGAGACAATGTGTGAGCAGGAAATTAAGTTATACAGTTTACAGGACAAGACAGGACAGGACTGAGAGTACAAGTTTAAAGGGAGGTGTTTCATACCTGAAATAACTGCAGAGAGACTCGAATGTCAGTTTCACAGAATCCAGTTGATTTTCCTCAGTTATGTTTTGCTGAGAAAAGCAGCAAACAAAAAAAAACTTGCCCATATAAAATCAATTCAGTAACAATATTCAGCCAAGTGAAGTACAGTCTTTCAGTCTTACCATCAAGAAGAAGAGTTTGTCCCTCCGGCTCTGTTTGTCAGGGTAGAAGATGGCGGCTCCATTGAGAATGGCTTTCACAGCTTCTTTCCTCAGAGCTTTATCCACTGCAGTCTCTCCTTCAGGCCCATCCACCACTGCATAGCGCAAAAACTATGGGTTACTCGCCAATCAAAACACAATGGCATCACTACATGGCTTTTAAGTGAATGTTTTAAAGACGTAACTCTTTAGCTTTCAGCTATCAATTTTAACTGATATTATTTGGAAAGTTGATGTAAAAAGTAGTGTTAGTACGTTTTCTTTTTTCTATTAATACTTTTATTCGGCAAGGATGCATTAATTTGATCAAATTATTTGAATTATTAAATTATTAAATTATTTCAAATAAATGCTGTTCTTTCGATCTTTCTATTCATCAAAGAATCTTGAAAATAATGATCATGATTTCCACAAAAATATTATGCAATTTTCAACATTGATAATAACAGGAAATGTTTCTTGAGCCATTGAGTCATACAGAGCAGTATGTGAGTCTCACCTTGACAAAAGTGACTGTAGAGCTCTCCGACAGCTTCTGTAGGGTCCACATCTGTGCTGGCTGAGGATGATGCTGAGGCTGATGCTGTGACGTCTGTCGGCTGGGACTCTGTCAGGCTGGGCAGCATTGGGAAGCAGTTCTGCAGCAGCTGAAGCAGGAGAACTCGTGTTTTTACAGCTTCTTCTCCCTCACTGAGTGTACAGACACACACACACACACACACACACACACACACACAACAGAGAAACACATTAACACAGACAAAAACTGATCAGTCAGCACATTTCCAAAAAGCGAAAACATCATGGAAAATACAAGTTTGTCCATAAATGGGCAATGCACATTCCTTTTAGTCATCATTAGTTCATTTTAGTCCTCAGAAATATTAAGCACTGCAGCTGTTTTCAACATTTAGGATAATAAGAAATGTTTATTGAGCACCAAATCAGTATATCAGAATGATTTCTCAAGGATCATGTGACACTGAAGACTAGAGTATTAATGCTGAAAATGTAGCTATGCCATCACAGGAATAAATTACATTTGAAATTGTACAATAGTAGGCCACACTACTCTCAGCTCAATGCCTTGTGGCTAGTCTGTATAAAAAAAAAACAGTTTATAATTTGTATTCTATTTTTGCCTTCATTAGTTCATTTTAAAAGATCCTTTAAATGGCCAAATTTCTAAAAAATACTGTATACATTTTTAATATTTTGTTTCAAATAATTTTACATGAAGTAGGGCATGTCACACCATGACACCAAAGAACACTGTTGAAATTTCATGTCAAGTGGAAATCTAAACATCTGTAGAAAGTCACGAGCCGCGTTTCCACCGTAGGAACTTTCCCCAGGAACTAGGAACTTTGGGGTGGTACTCGGTGTGTATAGACCACAGGAACCAGGGTCTAAATGAACTTCCGGGTAAAAATTCAGGGAAAGTCCTTGCTGGCGAGGTAGTACTTTTTCAAAGTTCAGGAACTTTCAGGGGTAGGACTTGGGATTGGTGGGACTGAACATGCTGATTGGTTGAATTCACGCAGCATTTTAATTGGTTGACTCAAAGCAGCATTTTATTCAACCATTTTTAAAAGTCTGTTGCGGTGCATTCAGTAAGAGTTGTTTGCTATTCAAATCAACAATGAAGTTTAAAAAAAATACGACAGAATGGACCGACGACAAAGTTCAGGCTTTATTGAGCTTAAATTCAGAGGATGAAATCCAGCGGGAACTGGAAAGAAGCGTGCCGCCCTATGTCACCAAACTTATATGCCTAATCTACACGGTGCTTCAGACCACGATGGAAACGCAGAGAGCAACAGGTCTGAGAGAAAACAAGTTCCTGGGACAAATTGTTCCGGGTAATTTCGGTGGAAACGCAGTTATGATCAATGTCACAAATGTACTTTTCTGATTAAATGCCTAGAAATAGTGCACCATTTTTTTTTATGTCATAATGCAAAATCCCATTTATAAATCATTTAAAATAAAATCCATAAACATAACAACATAAATATACACAAACATTCATATTACAGCTTTACTCACATGGATCTGAGTTTGCGGTAAAAGTTCCAGAACAGCAGCAGGTTGAGGTCGCTAAAGTCCAGCAGAGACTTCTGCTTGGACAGAGACACATCCTGTAACATAGGCTCAGGTTTTATACAGCTCTCTTTAAAGGTTTATGCACAAAAAAATGCATTATGAATTTCAGTTGTTAGTTGTTTAAATAAATTATGGTCAAAGTCATGGTGAGACCCCTTGCAAGAGGACATTTGGTGGGTGTACCATATCTCTGGTGAGTTGCTGGATGAAATAAAGGGTTTTCTTCATGAGAGTGAGACCCGTGACCAGGCCTGAGACGCTCCCCTCGGCCTGAGCACTCAGATCCTCCACATCCTCCATCCGCTCAGAGTCTGGCCACAAATAACCACTGAAACTCATCTGCTGAACCCCCAAGCGGTCTGCTGTGTCCTGCCTAGCACACAGGAACTTCACCATAAGAAACTACATGCAGAGACAGAGAAAGTTTAGATTAATCAAGTGTGTTGCCTTATGCATATAAATTCAGATTTTTTAGTTTCCATTTTCAATAGCAAGCACTCAAAGAAATTTTGAATTAAAGTTAAGATCAAATCATTTGTGACATAATGACATTCAGAACATCATTTCAACTCGTCTTTCAATTCTTACAGTAAATATATACTTCCAAACGAAATAAAACAGACAAGCACTGCAGAGAATGAAAAAAAGTAGTGAAAAATAAATCGTAGATGTGAATGAAAAGTCAGCATTTCTAAACGCATGTTATTGATCTTATTGTGAATGATTCATCCATGCATGTTTTAAAAAAAAATGTTGACCTCATCATTTTTAATCAATATGTCATAATTCGGTCTTCCAGTAAAAACAGACTTCTCTCTCGTGATGTATGCCAGACCCCAATCTTCAGTCTGCTTAAAACTTTCTTACAATTGACAGCAAGCTTACATTAAGATTAGTTGATTTCAAAGCCTCTAATGTTGTCTAAGTTATTCATTCTAAGATGGGAGTACCTCAGTAGGTGGATGAAAGCCCAATGTTTTGGGCATACAGAAATTCCTGCAAGTTTAGTTTGCTTTGCACATTTGTGTCACTTGTTTTTATAATATCTTTGCACTCTTGGTGTGAAAACTACTGGGTTACTTTGCCAAGACAGCAAAGTTAAAAAGACTCTTTTAACAATCTGCATTTTATTGTTTACAGTCCATTTTAAGGGGTTTATCATAACCATGATTTTTGCTTAAAAAAAAAAAAAAAAGAAACTGAAAGTTGCAATAAAGAAAATTATCAAACTGCGGTAACCATTTCCGTGTATGTGTTAAAAATAAGTAAAAGACAGACAGAAAGAAAGACAGGCAGCAAGTCCATACTTTTGACACTCTACATTGTTGCAGCTTGATCTCCACGTCGTTCCAGTCCTCCTCCATCTCAAACCAGCCAATGGGCTCCTCCTCACTGGTTTCTGGTATCCTTGTGCTGAAGTATATGTGTTTGTGTGTGAATGTGAAAGTGATACATGTGACAGTGTGTGGGGGGTACAGAGGCAGATAACAGTGAGAGGTCAATTGACTGACAAAAACATTCTCACTAAATTTACAGCCATCTTGACCGTGTGCACACATGCAAAGACCAAAATACATTCAAATGCACTGGGCAAGACAACACATTCTAACACACACACACGCACACTCCTAAACAAGCACCATTTGAAGTTCACGTTAACAGCATTTGCTGTCTCTTATGAGCAACAATGTTATGCAAACTAGCTCCATAAAAAATATATCCACAGTTAAGCATGTAACAGACTAAGAATGTGACATACCTGTCTTGGACAAATTCTTTATAGTCTTTGCAGTCCCAGCTATCATACTTTTTGAATCTTTTGAAATGTTTATCGGCATCAAATGGCTCGCTGTCATTGTAGGCAAACAACAAGCCACATTTAGCACCAATGGCTCCTTTACGCACCTGAGGTGGAAGAACAAAGCAGTGCTTTAAAACTAGGATGAGCAGATCAAATCAGTTTGTGTTTCCAACTGAATTATACAAGAAGAACATATTCTAATTTCATGTTTATGTAGTATAAAACACAAAAGTTCAAGTGTGTACTGAAGCTTCTCTCACTTTTATCTTGATCTGTGTGACCTGGAAGCAGCTCTGGTTTTCAGTGGACAGTATCACACTGGCTTTCCTCTTTCCATTCTCTGTCAGAAAACCTGCAGTTTCAAATGAAACATCTACATTAAAGTCTCGACTTTTACTTTGTTTCCAAGCAAAACAGATGATGTGAATAAAACAGAGCATCTCAAATCATATTCATTTACTCCACAGAGAAAGTTTAGTAGCAACGTTTGCTTTTAAAGTTTCAAAAGACGTCCCTATCCATCCCAGTACTCTGGTGATTTATCTGTGAAGTACTTGACCACAATACCCCTCCCTACACATCTTTTAAACCAGGAAAATTTGGAATGTTATATACGGTTTGGGTACCATCTGCAGAGTAGGGCTCCGTCAGCATGTTTTCGGGGCCAGACTTCTCCTCTTTACTCTTCACATCACATGCCTGCAGATGGAGCTGGAGGGGTTTACCTATACACAGACAGGTTTACATGCATTACAACGCTGTGTCTTTCAACGCTGAAAGTGAAATTTTGTGCAGTTATGACTAATCTCTTCTCATTAATATTAGATAGTTATAATACAGCTATGTGGAGCTACAAATGAATTTTTTGCAAAGCAATTTGGAACTAAAGTCAGGAAAACAAACAAACAAAAATGTATTTGCTCTACGGCAGGTGTTTTCAGCCTGGGTTGAAAGGGGCTTCTAGGGGGTCCATGGGAAATTTCAGAGAAAAAAAATATTTTAGAAAATTTGTTTTAGCAATAATGAACGAGGCTTAAAAAAACACAGCAAAATCAGTGTTATTAGCTAAAATCACAAATATTAAAAACTATTTTCATTAACTGAAAGAAAGCTGAAATAAAATAAAAAAATATAAATATTAGTTGATAATTATGTTTATAAATATCAGATACAAATTAGAAGTGCAGTGGAATGGCACCTGCAATATAATACGTTTAAGTTGAAGTACTAAAATGACTAAAACGGTAAATAGAAAAACAAAATGTAATAAAAAAAAGACAAAAGCACATAACTCAAACTTAAAAATTTAAATGTAAACTAAACATATAAAAATAAAAGCTAATTTAAAATATGAATAAACACCATAATAGTATATAAATTATCCTAAAATAATCCTGAAAAAAAAAGAAAGTGTTCTTCTCTCCTGTCTTGCAGTGCACATAAATAAATAGTTATGGAATCATCATATGTACAAGTTAATTTGATCAAAGTATTAAAAATCCTTTGTCTATGGAACTAATGTCCATTACCGTTGCGGTAGAGAAGTCTTAAGCGGACCGACGCCATAGAGGCCAGCAGTGAGGAAGCTCTGTATTCTGAGTCCAGATGCCCGCAGATACCCGACAGAGAGATGAGGACTTTAGCCACGCTGCCTCGAGCCAGAGCGAACGATAACAGAGTCAGCTCAGCCTCAGGAGACACACAGCAGCTAGAGAGAGGTGGGACGGTTAAAAGCAAAGCACTTCTGATAAGCTTTCTCAGCAGAGAACGGCAGTGTCAAATTACATTCAGATGATCAGCTGTAATTATTCACTAAGAGTTTTCCATTATTATCAGGCTGATTTGTACTGAATAAAAACCGAAAGGGGATTTGCATTGTTTTGACTTCTTAATAATGCATTTAAACATGCTGAATTGAGTTTGTACAGCTTGATTCTTACTCTGCTATGCGCAGTAAAAAGCTGTCCACCTCTTCCAGAATGTTCGCAGAGAAGAATTTGGGGAATTCCGTTGAAGATGGTGTTAAGGACAGGGGTGGCATGTGCTGTAAGGCTTTCCTGGAGAACAAAAAGTGTAAAAAAAACAGTGAAATTACTTGTTCTGAACAAATGATGGGATTTTTTCAGAACAAAACCATACTACCATTCAAAAGCTTGGGGTGGGTAAAAATAATTGTATGTTTTTGAAAGAAGTCTCTTGTACTTACCAAGCCGGCATTTATTTAATCAATTAAAAAACATCTCTTTTTAATATCAATGTTTATGATGTTATAAAAGGGTTGTGCTTCTTAATATTTTCACAGATACCATGATACATTTTCAAAGATTATTTGATGAATACAATTTTTTTTAAAAACACCATTTTATTTTAAATATAATTTTTTTTGTAACATTATAAATGTCTTTACTGTCCCTTTTGATCAATTTAATGCAACATTGCTAAATAAAAGTATATATTTTTTCAAAAAAGAAACCTTTGAATGGTTACGGTAGTGTAAATGTCTCCAAAATTATGATCAATGTCAATTTTAAAATGAAAATGCATTAGGCAAAGTAGAGGACGAAACATTAAGTTCCCATCTATGACACTTTGGCCTGGTTTCACAGACTGGATTTATATTAAGCCAGGATTAGGTCTTAGTTCAATTAGGACATTTAAGTAGCTTTTATAAATACGCCTTAGAAAAAACATTACTGGTGTGCATCTTGAGACAAAACAGTGGCACTGACATAAAGTGCAAGTTGTTTTCAGTTAAAACAGCTCAAAAATGCATTTTAGTCTAGGCTTAATCCTTGTCTGTGAAACCAGGGCATGTAAATCAAAAGCTGGATTTGTATAGTGTCATCACTACCAAGCTTTCGTGAGAAGCAAAATTCAATAGTCATTTTTCTTGACTCACTGTGTGCTCTGTAGGACTGTCTGCGCAAGCACAGGGTTGGTTTCCATGGAAGCGGTGACCAGAGACGTGAGGAGAGACAGATACCATATAGCCGAGGCGTCAGATACTGAAACCTCTTTGCTCTTGGTGATCTGGTAGCCCATTGTCTTCAGACCGTGAATACGCGTGTCACAGCCATCGCTAAGGCAGCGCTTAATGTTAATCTGAATATCTGAGAGACAAAAGGAAGATATGTGTGATGGCTTTATGACTTCTAACATTCATGTGGATAGAACTATAATATATACTTGAAATACACACAAATACTTTACATTCCACTCATAGTATGCAAATTCAAAATACATGTACACTAGTGTGCAAAAGCTTGGGGACAGTAAGATTTTTTTGAAAGAAATGAATACTTTTATTCCGCAAGAATGCATTCAATTGACCAAAAGTGACATTTATAATGTTACAAAAGATTTATATTTCAAATAAACGCTGTTCTTTTGAACTTTCTATTCATCAATGAATCCTGAAAAACTGCATTACTGTTTCTACAAAGATCAAAGTTCTCAACATAGATAACAATAAGAAATGTTTCTTGATTTCACCAAATCAGCATCTCAGAATGATTTCTGGAGGATCATCTGACACCGAAGACAGGAGTAAATTGTAATACTATTTCACAATATTATTATTTTTTTAATCAAATGAATGCAGTCTTGGTGAGCATAAGAACCCCCCAAAAAACCCAAAAATTTGAACAGTAGTGTCCCACTTTAAACTGTGCTATTCAAGCGTGTGCTCACAGGGATGGCTGATGTTGGCATTTTCTAGCAGTGGTACATATCCCGTGACGTTACTGGGGATCCTCACATCTCTGATCTCCTGCATGGAACGCCGGCTCTTCCCTACAGCTACAGACACGAGCTGTGGCATGTAGCTGTGGTCATTAGACGCAACCGCAATAGCCAACCGTCTCAAAACTATGTCTGGCTTCATTTTTAACCTGTGAAAGAGATGAGCAAGTGGTCAAATTTAACTAGCAAAAATAACGGAATTTGTGACATTATAAGCTAAATTTTAACTGCATGTAGATGCACCAATGAAATAAGCAGCTTGCCTTATCCAGTGTGAGCGAGCGCTGCCGTCCGACTGCCAGAAAGACACTGTCTCACCGTTGGTCAGCTTGTTGATATCGGCACTATTGGACGAGGCCTCGATGAAGCTGTAGCACTGGGTGACCACTTTGACCTTATCCATATCTGGGTCATGATTGAGCTCCGCTCTGTACTGGATGTCTAGGTCTGAAAGTAGATTCATCAGAATATGAAGATGAAGGCCAAAGGAGGAGATGGAAGAAAATGTTCTCATATTTTATCCACAGTAAATTTCACCACTAGCAGCCCAAAATTAAAATAGTTAAATTCACGTTTTGTTCTCAACAGAATACAGCAGTAATGAGTCCTAAAACCTGCAAATGAGTTAGCATATTTATATCCATTTTCCCAAAGTCAATGGGTTTTTGGTTAAATGACTGAAATAAGCAACTGTGGTTAACTGTGTAACTGTGGTTAACACATACAGTATTTACATGTTTTATTCTACAACATAAAATCAGCAATACCCGATTTGTTATTTTATTTAATTTTACCTCTTGACGAGAGTTGATAAGTAGCTAAATGGGACTACAGAGGTTGTCAGAGATATTAAAGGTGAAGTATGTAAGATTATTTTTGTGACAATACATTTTCTTAACACAGTTTATTGTTAATTGACTACTATTAGTATTAGTATGGTTTATCTCCCCCAAAAGTGTAAATTGAGAGTGATCCGCTCAGATCTGTCAATTACTTTCTAGCTCAACCAATAGCATGAGTTTGGGGCGTGGCTACTGAAGCAGGCTGAGCCGGAGGGTGTTCAGCCGGTGTGGGGTCATGGCTGATGTTTTAAATGGGAAAAGACATTCAGCTTTGGGTACAAAAGTGCAAGCCAATATGTACGATATTTGGACCTTCAAAGCAAACGGGGCATTGCAAAATAACTTGCTACTTTTGACGCTGAAAATATGTTTTATTTTTGTAATCGCCACTTGTGTCACAGAAACGACATACTTCATCTTTAAACATGCTGAACAGAAAATCTCATCTACTGACTAGTTAATTTTTACAGCCTCGTTTATACTCGTGCTATTGCAAACTATTCTAACTTTCCAGCAAGGACATTTTAAATAATGATTTACATTGAAAGAGTTGTCAGAAGCTTAGTGGTGGTGATGTTGAAGTCATAGCAGTTTGTTATTATAACTTCTGGTGAACCTATTTAGGCTTTAAATTTCATAAATGTTGTGTTCACTCTAGGGATGTCAATTTACACAAATTCCCATGATCGATCGTTGTTTAAATTAACAATCAATTAATTGATTTAATCGTTAGCCTTAATACTGCAATATCCATCTACTGCAGTGGCATATAGCCAAACGCATGACAGGGTCTGCAAATCCTGCTCAAAACGCCATGTTCCTCGCCAAATCAATGAGAAGGGTTTAAGTACAAATTAAGGGCTAGCAGGATTGTAAAATGAGTCCATGTGATTGATCATTTAATTATATTATTTCATAATCAAATATAACGGCTAATACAACGTGTCACCAAAGCCACCTCAGATGCGTGCTACTCAGAATGTGTAACTCATGTTAACACAGCAACTAAACCCAAAGAATTTATTAAAATAGTGTTCTCATTAAAATGTTATGTAATATGACAGTCCCAATCATATTAGCTGTGCACTGCTGTTTAAGCTGTACGTGCTAAAGCTGAAGCGCTGAATGAACAGGCAAACTGAAGAGCTTATAAGGCTAGCGGGTTATTTAATTTAACAAAACGCATCCTATATGAGATTAATCAGATATACTGTATATATACAAAATAAACATGATATTACAAATTATATTTGCACAAAATTACACAAATGCACAAGATTAACTTGAACTAAGCTACGTGCTAGTCAGAATGTGTAACTCCGGTTGAGAAACTCCTGTTTCACGGTTGAGCAGCACGCGCACATAGCCTTGCTTAAACGACTATCGATGAGTTTTAGTCAATTAGGCCATAATCGTTAGCATCCCTAGTTCACTCATTTGTGAAATTTTTCTTGATGAACAAAACGTACAAGAATATTAAAGTTTTGTTGGTCACAGAACTTATTTTCTGCAATAATCCACAAACCAGTGGAAATTCCAATTGGCTTTTTGTCGAGGACCAGGAAGAAGCTAACTTCTTGGTTTGCCTACACACACACACACACACACACACACACACACATACAAACATATATACACATTTATACACATTTATACACATTTATACACACACACACACACATATATATATATAAATAAATTGTTGTTCTGAGCCCACCACCCATTTGCCATTCACCTTTCTCCTTCTGCAATAGGTATTCCAGGAAGTCTTGCAGTACAGATGACCTCATGGTGCAGATGCTGTTGTAGCCTTCCAGCACAGGGAATGGGATGGCACTGCTAGGGATACGATTCCGGTGCAAGAATTTCAGGATTTTGGAGGCATGCGCTTTGAGGCGGTCCTTGGACTTGGAGAAGATATCCACAAATCCTGAATAAGCATGAAGGGTGAAAGAGGAACACATCTGGGTCAAACACTGACAGTAATTTGCATAATCACCCGGAATGGTCAACTATGGACATCTGTGCTCCTGTCACCATTGCTTTCAAATAAACATGCCTGCACCCATACCTGGTGTCAAAGAGCACGCCTGAAGTTGCCTGATCACATGACTGAGTTCTCCCTTAAGATTGGCTCCATTGGAGTTCTTCAGTGCCATGAGCATGTTCTCCACATCAATAATCCCGTCACCCTCAGCATCAAACTGACCAAAGGCCTAAAGTGCACAAAAGGAAGAGGTGATTTTTCTGTCTGTACATTCTATTACACAAATATCTGGACACAAAGGAGAAGACATACAAAAAAAAGTCATGCTTCTGCTAGTGTCTCTAGCTCTCTCAAACCAGCTGTCTATTTCACCTACATAAACACACTCGAGCCAGCATACGATTTGTAAAGTAAATGAAAGAGTCTCGTGGTTAAATCAGGAAAGGCACAAAAAGTACCATAGTTCAACCATGTTTTGGGTATAGCCTATGTCTTAGAATACCATGTAAATACCATAGTTCATGAATAAAGTAATCACTCAGCAGCACCAAGGTACATATAAAAGTACAACGCTGTATAAACACTAGCCATCAGTATAACCAATGGTGATGTTGTGAGACGATCCCAGAAGAATAACTCATTTATTCAATATCATATGCTCCAGATAGGCTTTAAATTTAATCAGGGTTGCCTTTGAGGACATTTTCCCAGGCCGTGTGATTATGGACACCCACTAGTCCACTACTCCATAAACAAGACTTCTATGGTTTAACCTATCCCACACATATTGTACACATGTGTGCGTGTGTACAAATATATATAGGCTATTTTACAAATTGGCAGCCAATAGTCAGATGTCAAATGTAGAATTACCTTTTAAAAGTTAGATTTGTGAAATTTAATTTGCTAAAGCATTTATTCTAATATATTTATGGCAAGAAAGTACAGTACAGCGAGACCTGGCACTAGATGGGTCTGACTCATCGGAGGTCAATATGAATTGGCCAATCTAATCAAAACCTGTAGCTGCCAATCAATCAAGACAAAGTAAATCTAACAATGACAGTCCTATAAAATGTCGTTTAGATTGGAAGTAAACTAGGTGGAGACAGCCAATAAACAGCCTTTATCAAACGTGTGATACAAAGATAGAGATTACACAATATAACCACTCTCAGATTAGTAGAGCTGTGGGGTCTATTACACAACTTTGAGTTGTTAGTCACAGTGAAACATTACATATATACATATTACGTATTTAGTTAACCGGCGCTAAGGCGCTTTAGTGAACTGTCTACGATGTCTAAACAACACCCTTCTTGGGTTTTGAGCCTTCGATCTTTCAGTTACCAGGATTGGCAAGAATTGAAACCACTAGACACATTGCTCTTCTGAGTGACATGTCTCCCTTACCTCCTCGCACTCCTCTCTGGTGGCGTCTCTGGTCTCCAGCATCTCGCAGAACTGCTCCAGGGTCACGGACTCCTCTCCGCGGCTCAGACGCTCCTCCAGCCAGCGCACCAGAGCGCTCTCGTTGCGAGCCAGCACCGACTCCGAGATGGCGACCGATGAGTCGCTCATACGGGCCGCTGCCTCTCGCAGCTTCACCTGTTCCAGTAGAGCTTCAGGGGTGGGAAGTCCGTAGATCGGTGCCGGGGGGTTCGCAGCACTTCTTACGCTTTTCGCCTGGCCGGAGCCTGCCGCCGCCGCCGCTGCTGCTGCTGCTGCTCCTCCTCCTCCTCCTCCACCACCACCATTACCACCGCCACCACCTTCGTTGCCGGCCCTGGTGCCTGTGGCCGCAGAGGCCGGGCTGCCCTCCGCGAACACAGGACTCTCCGTTTCTACGTCCTCCTCATCGCCGCTCCCCGCGCCACAGCCGCTCTCCGCGTTCCCCATGCTGCTCTTCTGCGGCCTAGGGCTCTCTTCCGATCGCCTTCAGCCCAGGATTCAAGCTTAATTTTAGTGTCAGGCTTGTGCTTTTCCAGTCAGTGCGTTCCTCCGCTGTCACTACCGCATTGACGGGCTCCACCAGCTGACGTCATGTTTGTCAGCAAAAAACTTTGGTCCCTTCCGTGTGAGCTTAGCGACGCCCGCTGCGTTGGAAACACGCCCCCTAGCGTATCACCGCCAGTATTTGATTTATTTCATGTTTTAATGTTGGCCAGAAAATAAATGCAATATTAAGCCAAATAACTGTGCTCATTTTCGAAGCTGTTTAATTACATTTGTTGGCTATCTGGAAAGGTCATTCTTTATTTCAAAAATGCCAAACCAATTTAAAGGAATATGTTTAACAAAGGTACATTTGATATATCCTACCTGTGAATTTTGTGGACTGGAAAAATAAACGAATCTTGTATTTGTTTTATAATTGTAATTACTCAAGATATTTAAAATGATTTATAATAGATTTCGATTACGATTAGATGTGTTTTTTTATTTTTTATTTATGCCTACTTTTTTGGAAAAATAGAGGCTAGCCTACATTGTGAACTTTTTTTAAATTATATATTTTACATTTTATTAATAACTTTATATACAGAACCTGTCAAAAGTTTGGAAGCATGACATTTTTTTATGTTTTTGAAATAAGTCTTATATGCTCACCCAGGCTGCATTTATTAAACCTAATCATGAATACAATTAAAAACAGTAATATTGTGAAATATTATTTAAATTTAGAATTATTGTTTAAAATATATATATATATATATATATATATATATATATATATATATATATATATATATATATATATATATATATATATATTAATATTAATTAAATTAAATAATAAATGCATTAATTAATTCAATAAATACATTTGATGCTGTTAATTGAACTTTTTTATTCATCAAAAAATCCTCAAAAAAATTCACCAATTCTACAAAAAAATTAAGTAGCACAACTGTTTTCAACATTGATAATAATAATAAATGTTTCTTGAGCACAAAATCCATATATTAGAATGATTTCCGAAGGATCATTTGAGACTGAAGACTGGGGTAATGATGCTAAAAATTCAGCTTTGTCATCACAGGAATAAATTACATTTTAAAATATGTTCAAATAGAAAACAGTTTTTTAAATTGATTTATATTAGTAATAAATATGACTGTTTTTACTGTATTTTTTGTTTAATAAATGCAGCCTTTGGTGAGCAAGAGACTTCAAAAACAAACTTTTGACAGGTTGTATATGCAAACCTTGGAAACCTATTAAATGTATACTAATCACTGGAATCTACTTTTCTGGCAAATGTTGTTAATAATCAGAGGTGGACAAAGTACACAACTTCCTTACTTGAGTGAAAGTACAGATATTGGTCAAATAGTACTCTATTACAAGTTGTAAAGACTGATTTTTACTTAAGTAAAAGTACAGAAGTATTGTTTTTAAAAGTAGCTTAAGGCTATCAAAAGTAAAAAGTAAATGTCAATTCATTGTTTTATTATTGTTGCATTGTTGTATGTACTACTTACAGTACTTACCTACCTTTTGCCTATGAATCTATGCCTGCCTACCCTCATATCAAATTTATTTCAAGAACAGTTCCAGTAGTGGGATTGAATGTGAGATTAAATAAGTGCACTCAATAGCGTCCACTTTCGGACACCCAAATGGCTGTTCTCTCAAATAGTGCCCTTTAAAGTTTTTTTGGCTTTTAGTAGCCAGGCTATATATGCTATATGAATATGTTAGCCTTATAAGCTTGTGTGCTCCAAAACAATGACAAAGTTCGCATTTAGAAGACCAAACCCAACGTTGAAAATGAAAATCGGGTTGATGTCAGAATCCAACAATAGATTGACATTAATCTCCAACGTTGGACAGACGTATTGTGGTTGAAAATGAAAATCGGGTTGACGTCAGAAACCAACTCAGTCAGGTTCTGACATCAACCCGACTTTATTTTCCAACCAAAATCTGTCTGTCCGACGTTGGATGTTTAAATCAATCTTCTCATGTCAACCCGACTTTCATTTCCAAAATGCAGCCCCTGCAGCGAAAATCATCCCCTGACTGACGTTAGGCTACTTTCTACTCAAGGACCTTGACAGAATTGTAGTGGAGTAAAAAAATACGATATTTGTCTTTCAAATGTAGTGAAGTTAAAGTAAAACATTTCCAGAAAAAAAAAAACACAGGCCTCAAGTAAAGATACTCAAAAAGTGTAGCCCTATAAGTACAGTAGCCTACTCACGTAGCCTAAATGTACTTTGTTACTGTCCAACTCTGTTAATAATTTGACAGAGTATTTATTTCAAACACTTGAAAGTTCAATCGGCAAATAAAAGAGCATTTTAATTGTAATTTTGACAAAATGTCATATAGCCTATATGCCTGTTTTTAAACAAAATACTAATAGAATAACCAAATATATAGATTTAAAAGAGTAACCATGCCGTACTTTGGCAGTTTTTTAGAGACTCTTTCAATTTAAAATAATATAAAAAAATAATAATAATAGTTTTGCGCATGCGCATTTCCACACCCGGAAACATGTTGACAGATGTGATATTGTTGAATCCGGTGCAGTACTACACGAGTCGGTACGGAATGCAATTGCTTCTTATTTTAAATACTAAGTCGGTACGGAATGCAATTGCTTCTTATTTTAAATACTGACTGCCTGACAGTTTGTCTGTACAATGCTGGCGTATTTAGTAGCTCTTATTTCAATGGTCCTGGCCGTGTGGACGGTGCCCGAGTGGCTCACGTCCCCGATCTATGGCAATGTTGTGAATGTACTAGAGTCGTGGCTGCTGCGGGAGCAGGCCAGTGATGTGTCAGCATCTCCACCTGCACGCATGCTGACCGAAGATGAGCTGTCTTTATACAACGGAGGAGACAGCAGTAAAGGATTGTACCTGGCGATTTTAGGACAGGTGTTTGACGTTGAAAAAGGGAGGAAACATTACGGCCCTGGTGGCGCTTACAATTTCTTTACGGGTTAGGTCATGCATTTTACAAGACAGATGTTTGAGTGATGCTAACGCATAGAGATTGTTTAAAAATGTGTGTTTTTGCAGGAAAAGACGCGTCAAGGGCGTTTATTACAGGCGATTTCACAGAGTCTGGCTTGTCTAGCGATGTCTCGGATTTCTTGGACTCCCAGATTGTGGCTCTTTATGACTGGCTGTTATTTTATCAAAGGGACTACTCTCCTGTAGGTTGGTACCACATGATGTCACTCATTGGCTATATTTCAACCACAAATAAAGAACTTAGATCTCTTTACCTGACTGTATTCGTTTTTATGAAATGTTTATTTAATAGTTTTTTTTATAATTATTTTTACTATTCAATGCAAAATGTTACATTGATAAACATTTCAAAGAAAATACTTTTTTTATTTTCTAGAAAAATGTTGATATATATTTGAATTATTTAAAGAGCCGATAATTCAATTTCTTGTAAGACTTGGTGTATTACTTGTAAGATCATAGACACTTTGATATAATGCACTCCACATTAATTTCTTAAGTTGTTGCAAAAATACACGAAACAATAATTCACCCACAAATGAAAATTGTCATGAGTATGACAGATTTTAGGGTGAACAGTCCCTTTAAGGTCTCTGTCTGTATGACCCCTGTGCTGCAGGTAAACTGATAGGTCGATTCTACACAGAAACCGGGCAGCCCACTGACGCTTTGCTACGTGTTGAGGCTTTCTTGTCAGAGGGGTTGAAGAAAAAGGCCCAGGCTCAGAGTGAGATGCAGCTGTACCCAGCCTGTAACTCTGAGTGGAACGAAGCCAGCGGGGGACGGGTATGGTGCTCCACATTGAGGTACTTTGATTTTTTTTTTTTTTTTTATCTCAGACAACATTGATACATTTACTGGAAAAATGTAACACTTTTTTTTTTAACTCTGTAGCGGTGGCATTCACAGACACTGGGTTGGAGTACCCAGAATGCTTTTCTCCCCTGGGTCTGGTCATTCCCGATGTGTGTGTATCCAACCGTCTGATCCTGTTCACTCAGAAAATCGAAACCTCAGAGAGTACAAGGACTGTCTTCCTCAAGCAGAATCCTGCCAAATCACTAAAGACTGAGCTATAAGTCCTCACCACACTACAAGTGTCAGTGAATTTGTTTTGGATTTCAAGGACTCAAGATTTTCATTTAGTTTTCTTAATGTTTTTATGATTGGTTTATTATAGCAGGCACATGCCAAGAGACCAATGCTGCTAGTTCTGTTTCCTATAATATAATATCTCCGGTTTAGTTTTTACTTCTAGTTCCTTTGCAATTTGTGACCAAGTATATTATTTATGCCATAAAATCAAGATTGTTAAATAAGACAATTTTATAGATTTGTTTTTTCAATTGTCCTTTATGTAAAGTTGTCCTCCCTTTCTTGAAAAGGATACTAGAGGTGGCGACAGGCTAAATATCTGAGCATACAGATACCATACAATATGCAGAAAAGATTAAACAGAGGCCAATTGTAGGTTTGTCACATAGACAAAAAAGCACAACCTGCATTAAGTACAAAACAGTTGTAGTGGTCAAAAATATTATACATTTATCTGTACAGTTTAACAATACCAATAACAGACTGTGGACTTGACCCTTTCGCTGCCCTCCCCCCACAAACAAACCAATCTCCTTTGAAATGTGATCAGGAATGTAAAAAAACAAAAACTTTGATAAAGTGCACCTGTTAAGCATGGACATGAAAAAGCATTTAAAATATGATAGGAAACAATGTGACGCATTACGCCACCAAGAAGACTTTTGAAAACATTAACTGGAATGTATTGTTTGGTGATCAGAAATGAATAAAGTGTAATTTATGACTTAATGATGACAATAATAACAGGCTACAAATGTCATGCATATGCATAGTAAGCATATCATAATTCTGCGCTTGTATTTCTGCACCTGTCTGACTAATAGAATCACAAGTAACGATTTGAATTCCACATCAAGAACACTTACACATCTGAAGTGTTTCTCAAATTTTAGTATGACGTTAATTCTAATGGATCAGTTAAAATAAAGTCCACTGAATATGCAGATTAATACATGATTGAGTGATCATTTTACTAATAAGAAACCCAGCAAGGTATATTTCTCCATCTCTCTCTTAGTGTTTTGATTTGAACTCCAGAGAAATGTCCTTGCCTGTATTTCTCCAGAGGTTAAAATGTGTTCAAAACCTAAATCTAACACCTCAAAAAGCCCTGCACAGTATGATTAAGGCTTCACACTACTTACCTTCTATAGATTCTTTCATATCAAGCAACATTCAATACCAAACAAACTTCCTTGAAAAATTGCTTGACTAATCTGTAGAAAGTCAATTCGACCGCTGACAGCATGATTGCATGTGGGAAGTCTTGTCATTAAGTAAGTAGTACTAGGAAGTACTAGTCTTGTCATTATAATGGGAAATGAAGTAATATTTAAATCATAATTGTCCATATAGCACATTAGCCCTGTATAAAACGCCTATGGTTCTTTTTCTTTTTTGTAGTAAATTATACTTGCCCTTCTCAATCACACTTGGTTTTTGTCGAAAGCTGAACTCGGAACTACATTTGCATCTGCATTCCACTTGTTTTAATCTGGATCCTCGACACATAATATTTGGGTTCTAAAAAGAACTGCTAGAACAAACACATTGTTATGGTAGTATTTTTTCCTTTGACAAGAATGGAATAGTTTTGTTCAAGGGCTCTTCCTCTCAATGTGTCTTACTCCATTTCTCCATCCTTTTAGTGCTAGGCCCAGCCTGTGGGTTCAATATCAGCTTGGCTGGTGCCCATCTTTCAAGTTCCTCTGGTGTGTTAGGACACGCCACCCAATGTTAGCACATCAAAGCAGATGTCGCATACACGCACAGGTTTGTTCAGGTCAAATTTGATGATGGGGATCTCTTTTATAGAGCACTTATGGCAGAGCAGACGCCCACAATGGCGGCTATGAGAGAAAGAAAAGACAAAGAATGTTGTTAGGACAAGAAAAGATGTCAAAACATCATAAATGGAGGGAAGAGTTATGGTTTGAAAAGAAACAAAGAAAGGAGGAAACAAGGTCTTCATTCTTTATAAAGGCAGATAGATTAAACTCAGTTAGTTGGCTACATACCAGTGATGCTTCCTGGTGGTGACTCCAAATTTGGTTATACATTCATAGCAGTTTGATCCATCACACCACGGGGGCTCTTTGGAAAGCATGTCTTTCAAAACACGATACAAAAGACTAGTTAGGTATAACTACTACAAGCACTGTAAATGTCATAGAAACACTAAACCTTCATGTTTTACCTAGCAGACGGAACAGAAGCTGCTTAGTGGCAACTTGATAGTTGAATATGTTGATGCCCTGGTTGTTAGTGACGCCGAGTCGAGCTCCAGCCCTCACGATGGCACGACACAGGTTAGCGTTTCCTTTCATGTATGCCAACAGAAGCACTGAAAGGAGAAAAACATCAACTATCATTGATCCAGTGTTTGTTTCTGACAAGCAAAATGTCATTGTTATTATTAATATGGAAAATTATCCATTTAAAAATGCACATTCAGTATAATCAAACCACTTGTGCTTCACCAACCTGTGTTCCCCTCATTGTCAGGTTTATCCAGGGGATACTCAGGCATGCATTCTAAAAACAGCTCAAAGATGGCTGCCGCGTTCTCCTTCCCGTACTGGCCGAGGACATGCATGGGAGATTGACCTCTATACAATGAAAATAAGGCAAAAAAGTTAGTGATTGGCCATGAATAATGCACAATTTATTTGAATTTTTTGTGAATTAGTGTAAATAATTCATAGTTCAGCGAGTTACACACATACACTGTGTATACATTAGTGGTAAAAAGTGGCAAATAATAACTAATATATTACATATAGAGTTTAAAGGTGAAGTATGTAGTTTCTGCCACACTAGTGGCACTAGTGAAAGTACAATAATTCAGCATATTTTGCAAACACCCCTTTTGTGCATCACACCTCCCCAACTCAAACATCACAATCACAGCTCTTACGGGTGCTTGTGAAGACATGTCTCAACAGGTAAAAGTAACCTACTTTCAATCTACCTTTTTAGATGTGTAGCTATCGCTATGTGTCATGAGTAAGATTGAATCATCTCGCTTATAATAAACCCATCCAACGTATCTGAACCACGCGCATTTCTTGATATGCCACGCCACTGCTGTTTGAGGCTGTCTAATTGGGACACAAAACAAACAATTTAAACTGGAACATTTGTCTTTCTGAATAGGTGCATGATCATATTGTATTGAAGCATCGATTTTAGCACAATGCCCGTCTGTTTTATCTTTGAAGGTCTAAATGCAATTTGGCTTCTGTAACTGAAGCTGAATGTCTTTTCCCAAGCGTCAGCCAGGGTCCCACATGGGCTTAACACCCTCTGGCTCAGCCTGCTACAGTAGCCATGCCCTAAACTCACACTATTGGATGTTAATTAACCAACAGATCTGAAGGGACCACTCTCAATGTTTAGATGTTGCCTGGGAGGCTCAATGTTAACACTTTTGGGGGAGATAAACCCATGAATGGCATACTAATAGTAGTCAATGAACAATAAACGGGGTTAAGAGAATGTATTTTAACAAAAAAATCATACATACTTCACCTTTAAGTGTGGAGTAATATATTTTGAGTCAAACCTGAGATTATAGGCCTCAGCATCTATGTTGGACTCAGTGAGTAGTGCACGCACATTATTCAGACGCCCATGCATCACAGCCAGATGAAGTGCTAGTAGGAGATATAAAGAAATGAGTGAAAT
The DNA here is from genome assembly GCA_030578275.1 of Meda fulgida. Taxonomy (NCBI): domain Eukaryota; kingdom Metazoa; phylum Chordata; class Actinopteri; order Cypriniformes; family Leuciscidae; genus Meda; species Meda fulgida. The sequence goes on from CM060620.1 coordinate 31,081,206, forward strand.
GGAATTTAGTCATTCAAGAATATTTAATTAAATAAGTTTAGCACAATAGTTGTTGCACTACCATTGTTTCCATTCTCATCTACAGCAGCAAAGTCAACGCCATTCTCGATCAAAACAGAGCAGATTGTGGAAAGGTCCTGTTGTGCAGCGAGATGCAGCGCTGTCTGACGATGCTTGGTCAGCTCGTTTACTTTTGCACCAGCCAGCAGCTACAGTCCACACGTACATCAGAGAAAACAAACACATATGTTTCAGTGTTTGATTTGAAAATAAAAAATAAAATACAGGATTCCTCCACTTTTATTCTCTTTGCTTTACCAGATTTCTGACAATGATCTCAGATCCTGCCTGCACAGCCAGGTGTAGAGGAGAGAGTTTGGCACTGTCCTGCACTCTGGAGTTGACATTGGCCTGTACGCTAATGAGAAAGAGCACACTCTCGATGTCTGAGTTCTGCACAGCAACATGCAGGAAGTTGCGACCTTTGTTGTCCACCTAAACAGAGAGAGAGCATTTATAATATTAAGTGGCTTGTAACGTCACATATCAAAACAATGTGGAGTCATTTCTTGGACAAATCGGAATGCATTTGCGCAAATGTCCTCTGCATTTAACTCATTTAAGTTAGTGCACAAACATTATGCGCAGTGAGTAATGAACACAAAAAAAACACTGCAAGCAGTGGACACATACAGCCAGTAAGTGGGCAGCCATTCACTGCAGCGCCCGGGGAGCGATTGGGGGTTAGGTGCCTTGCTCAAGGGCACTTCAGTTGTGGGTTATAGAGGGTGGAAGAGAGTGATGTTCATTCACTCCCCCATCTACATTTTCCTGCCAGTATTGACCAGCAATCAGGTGACAAGTCTGACTCTATAAACATTAGGCCACGACTACCGACATATATATATATATATATATCTCCCACACACCTGTTCGGCAGCGCCAGGCTCTCTCTTGAGGATGGCTTCAGCAGCCTTGTTGTTCTTGTGAGTCATGGCACAGGCAAATGGCGTCATGCCTTGTCTGTCTCGAATATTCAATCGGATTTCAGGGTGGGAGATGAGCAGCTGGATGATGATGCCTTGCTGGTTGCTGATGGCGACGTGGATCGGAGCACGGCCTTCTGAATCCTGAATGCAGAGAAATGAGCATTGTAGTTGTCAGGGCATTTGAAAACAGTAAGTATATGGAACATGTCTGCTGCTATCTGTATTAACCTGTGCATTCACATTGGCTCCAAACTCCAAAAGGCACTGCGCCACCTCCTCCAGCCCCCAGGACGAAGCCAAATGCAGTGGGCACTGTCCATCCCTCGCCTCCTCATCGCCCTCACCGTTAGGACCAGGCCTCCTTGGGCTGTTCACATCACAGCCACTGAAAACAAATGTTGAGATCATTCATGATAGGAAAACAAAACTTCTACAGCCACATTTTGCATTACAAATAATTTGATTAGATTTTTTAAACAATTGACAATTCTATTTTTTTATATAAGTTTTAAAACCTTGTGTAAAAGCCCCAGTCTTAATTATAGCCTGAATAGAGTGCTGCAGTGATGATGTATTTTTGTAGGACAACCTGAAAGTTAGCATCACTCTGGTTCCTTTGATCCAAAAGCCAATGGAAAATTCTCATTGCATTTTTGTCATTGTAAAAAGTGAGCTAATGACCAACAAAAGTTGTTGATTATTACACGTTTTGTTCATTAGGATAATCTTCGCAAATGAACAACTTGTGTGAATATATCTTGAGCTAATGTTAACCACAGACCTTATTTCAAACATTTAAATAAAAAAAAACAAAAAAAACAATGGATCCAGAAGTGCCAAAATGAATCACATTTTTAGTTGGTGGATTTTATTGAAAATATATATTTGATGAATTGTCATACACATTTTTAAAAACACAAATCCTGAAGCAAGAGAAAACAAGGAGAGGTGTACAAACCTGCGTACAAGGAAGCAAGCAGTGACCTCGTTGTTCTCATCGATGGCTCTGTGAAGAAGATTTTGCTGACAGCCTCCAGGCCCTGAACTCCAACAAGTTGCATCACACCCATGCCTGACCTAAACCAAAAAATACACAACTGACGAATCAAAAAAACTCATCATAAACCAGCATTATTAAAAAAAATATGGAAAAAACTATAATTTCAAGGTAGTTAAGAAAAACGAATGCTAGGAAAAAATAAATAAATTTAGTTCTTTAAATTTAGTACCCACCAATGTGGACGCAATGTCCTCCAAACCTTTTTCCAAAGCCAGCCAGAGTGGAGGATCACCCTTCTCATTCACCACTGACATGTCAGCTCCTCTTGTGCAGATGGCATCCACTACTAAAGGGAGCTGGTTACTGATAGCCAACTGCAAAGCCGTTTGCCCCTCCTGGGTCCTAAAACAAAGTCAAGTCACCTTTATTTTATTTATCACAAGTCAAGTCACCTTTATCACATTACAGATTGTTATAAGTTTTACAGCGATGACAAGAAAATGATTAAATGATACAAACAGTTCATTTCGGCTGTACTGCAGCTCTAAAAGAAAATAGTGTCATTGGCCCTCATTTATCAAAAGTGCGTACACCAAATTTCCAGCGTACAACCAAAACCACGGTGACTTTGAGATTTATCAATATCCGTCAAATCCTACGCCAGCTCAGGAGGTGGTGTACGCACGTTTTGAGGTAGTGCGGAAATGCGCAGTTTAACAATTCCTAACACCACAAAACACACTGACAAACTAAAAGATATGATATATTATGACCCACTGTAAAAAAAACAACAACATAGTAATTATAAACTTCAGTGTTTATTTTTTTTGCAACATGGACTTCAATTTTTAATTTGTGTGACTTTACACAGCATTTGATTTGTAGGCATATGTATTCCTTCAGTTGCGAGCCTGTGCGCTTTACCTGACGTTTCAGGGTTAGGTCCGGCAGGTGCGCACGGACTGGGTTCAGTAATGCAAGGCTTTCAATGACCAAAAAATTATTCAGACTGACAAAATAATTAAAATGACATTCTTCTTCTAAATAACAATAAGCGTCATTAATAATAAAAATCATAATAAGAATATTACAAATTGTCATGCAATTATTAATGAATGAATGGTACCTCACATCACATCATCATCACTATTGTACACCCCAATACAAGTGACGTGATACAAAATTAAATGCTACTTGTTTCAAAACACGTGCTGTAAAAAAATGCATTGTGATAGGTCATTTCGGCTCCACGGCGGAGAAGTTTCTCTTCTTTGCCGTCTTCTGTGTGTCCATGGCGTAAAATGAGGGCGTGGGGGAAGCGGAGACTTGAATATATAGGGGCGTGTTATTCTAATGACGATCGTTTTCAGCCGCGGCGTTTATCAAGGGCAGGTATTGCGTACACCTGGATTTCAAAGGTACGCACAGCTTCATAAATCAGGCGGTGAGAGGAGTGTAAGAATAATCTTACGCCAACATATACGCCCCTTTCTACGCAAGAATGATAAATGAGGGCCATTGTGCATCTGAAGTCAGTTCAGTGTTGATTCAATTCTGCTGTAAGGATCATCAATTATTTAATTATTTAATTTAATCTATAAAGCATTTCTGCAGAAAAACAGTGTCAATGTCATCCAGCTCAGCTCAGTTCTCATCCAACAGTGTCAGTGCTGTCAAAATCAATAATATTGTTGAATATTAGTATATAATGTAAAGTATGATTTGTAGTATTAGGATTTGTTTTCATGATCGAAATATCAGATATTATATGCATTAACTCTTTCAGCAATAGCCATTTGGAGAGACAGAAAGGGAATTGATTGATACAAACCGCAGGCAGGACTCGAACCTTCATTGCCCACATGAACTCCTAAGCTAAACATGTCTAAAGGGATGTCTGCTAGTGCTAACCGATGTTTTTATAGCAGTTCTAGTACCTGACGTTGATGTCGGCCTGGTGCTCTAGCAGGAAGAGGGCGCTCTTGCTGTCCTGTCTCTTTATAGCCATGTGCAATAGCGTCTGTCCATCAGACATGGTGTCATTAATGGCTGCTCCAGAACCCAGCAACTGTGCGGCAATATTGTGCATACCTAGCAATGTAAATAAGAAACATTAAATGATCTGCATGAGCAGTAAACTCACTGGAGGAGATTTTAGCAGAACCCACCGGTCCAGAGTGCAAGACCCAGAACGGTCTGATCCATGGAGTCTTTCAAACTGAAGTCAGGGATGATCTGCAGGTTGTTGGTGGCATGTAGTGCATTGGCTATGAGAAATAGATAAAAAATAAAGTTATGAATGACAAGAGATGGCACAGCTGCACAGATCAGAATTCAAATCAAACATCCTCCCTCATCCCTCACCTTTCTGCTCTAGTATGACAGACACCACATCTGGGTGGTTGTGAACGATGGCCAGGTGGAGCGGGCTCTGAAGGAAGACTCCTTGGCTCTTCTCGACTCCGTCAGGCAGGGTGCTGTCGGTCTGCAGGTTCGGATTCGCCCCCTGCTGGAGCAACTCCACCGTCAGCCCTGCCAGGCCACAGCGGCACGCCGTATGGAGGGGGGTCTCAGCCTACAAACGAAAATGGGATCATAAGAAATCACATGGGGAAAAAGGAATATATATAAAAATATATATATATTTTATTTATGACAGTCCAACCTTTACTACTACTCCTGTATTATAATACTTGCTAGTTAATACATTTATATACAAATTGTTATTCAGATTGTTTAAGTCTTAAGCTCAGCAAGGCTGCATTTATTTGATAAAAAAATGCAGTAAAAACAGTATTATTTTAAAATAGAAAACTTAAAATGTCATTTGTTCTGATGGCAAAGCTGAATTTTCAGTACGCCAGTCTTCTGTGTCACACGACCCTTCAGAAATCATTCTAACATGCTGTTTTACTCAAAAATATAGTACTCAAAAAACATCTTAATATTATCAACATTGAGAAGAATTGTGGTGCTTAATATCTATGTGGAAACTGAGATGCATATTTTTCCAGGATCATAGCAGAATGTCCATTCTTTAAATTTGTTCTATTTAGTTCTATTTTGATGACACATGCATATTCCTTTTACACAATTTAGAATAATAGTGTTCAAACATTTGACTGGCAGTGTAGTTCTAATAAAAGCTGACACACACACCCATTTGTTGGTGTGATTGACTTTAGCTCCATGTGTGGCCAGGAAGATAGCGGCTGCTTCACTTCCTGTGATAGCTGCTCTCTGCATGAGGCAGTTACCTGAGGAGGAGATGTCGTGATTAGCTGGTAATGGGCAATGACTAAAGGGACACATAAACATTTTATAAAGTGCAAGATGTTTGATACCATTGCAGTCTGGTGCATCAGGATTGCTCCCTCTTTGGATAAGCCTAGCTGCGAAGCTGTTCTCATCAAATGAGGTTCCATTCACAACAGGAGCTTCATCCTCAAAAGGGTTCACGGAGGGGTCAGAGGACACAGTGATGTACTGCAGGGCCAGCCACAGTGCAGTGCTGCCTTCGTGATCTTTCAACTCCAGGTCCAATCTAAGCAGGAGGGGGAGGGATTACAGTGTTCAAAAAGGAAACAAGAAAGGGACAGTATTACACCAAGAAGGTAGAGGTAACTATCTCCATGTTCAGAACACTTAGCTTACTGAACAGTATACAATGTATACTTTTTTTATCAGAACACAAGAAAAAACAGTGGTTAAGGCAGTCCAAGTCAAGATTACAAATCACATTTTGATATTACATCAAGTTCCTTTATCACAATGGGAGGTGAAATAATGCATCATGAGATACACTATCCCACATTAGACTCTAGCATTTGTACATTTTTGAATAAAGTTTTAGATCATTGTGTATTCCATACGTACAGAAAGTAGTTTGGTATTATGCTTTTTCATTACCTACATTAATAATTTAAGATAATTTGTTTTGAAAAAGAGGGCGAATTCCAATCGGAAGTGAGCATCCCTGTGCCCTAGTAACTCTGAAGGCCAGATCTCTTGAAGTTGGAACTTTTAAGGGAGCAGGGCACTTGCGTGTCATAAATAACGTAGTCGTTTGGGACGCACGTGGCGAAGGGAGCAATGAAAAATAACGTAATTTCCTCATTATCGACACCTAGAATGTTACCATGACAACAAAGCATCCATCAGCCCATTAGCTGATCTTACAACAGGATTTTTTTTATTATTGCCGTTAATATTATTGTTGCAGAGTTTGAAATCACTGGTTTTTCTTACGTCACAAAATAACTTGTAACCAATCACGTCAATGTGCCGGCGGGGCTTTAGCATATCATTAACTGCTCTGAAGCAGGAGAGTCTCAAGAGAAGCCATGTTATCCCAGTATACTTTACTGTTGATATGAAAAATCAGGTATATTTATCAATATAGCTGGTGAATTATGTATATGACGATATTATGATGAATGTTCAATATGTTCAAATTATGAGTTGTTCAAAGTGTTAAGGACGCTGATTTTTCGAAGGCAGCTGTCTGACTGAGGTGGCGAACGGGAACATGGTTTGTGTAACATAACACATTATTAGCCGTTTGTGATAATTAGTCAAGCAAAAGGCTAATCATATTAATTACTGTTATGTGTCTGACATTGTAGAGAGCGATACATAAAATGCATCACCATTCTGATACATCGACTTATACAAGCCTGTAAATTTCACTCTTCCACTTCTTTGGAATCAGTTTCTGGTTTAAACATATATGGCTGAATTAAACCAGTATTTCCACTTGCCATTTTGTAGCATTTACTACAATAAAGTTGACCGAGTAGATCAGCTATTCTAAGCACATACGAGTGAGTGGAGGCGGGTCTAAATTGCTTATTCATGGATAGGCGTATACGTATACTTGACTTATTGCAGCAAGAGTGAAGTTACATTCAAGCTTTTTTAAGGCATGAAAAAAAAAATTCACAAAACAAAACTTAATTATTCCGTTTATATGTTAACTCAAACTCTGCCGCCATCTATCTTTTTAATGAATCGCTAGGATTCACCACCCTGGGTCACATGGCCATAAACAATCAAATTACTTATTTGAAGTGACCATCATATGTACCCCTTGCTAACAGACTTGTGGAGAGGCCCTTTGTGAGGGGATTCAACTATTCACTTTCGTTTGGAATGGCACTACAAATGGCATCCCCTTCAAAGGCACAAAAACACAGTTTTTCGAATTCGCCCAGATAAAGCCTGTTTAAGCTTACTGTTTGCATTGTAGAAGCTGGTTAAAGACTGCTTCATTTCCCGACACCACAGCCTCATGTAATGGCGTCCTAAGAATTAGAAAAATAAAACCAGGTCATGAATACAATGAATAAACTTTACTCCCAAAAAACATTATTGCAGATAAAATAACAATCCCGAAACTCATTATTGCAGAAGAAACCCTTGACTTTAGTTACCCACCGTCCTTTACTGTTTTGCATGTTTGGGTTGGCACCAGCTTTGAGCAGAGCCTCAGCAATGTGGGCCATGCCAGCCATAACTTCACCACTGTGTTTCTTAGGGCTGAAAGAGCAGACAAGGTGCAGAGGCGTCTCAACTGCACCCACTGTGGCAGCATTCACCTGCGCAGAGTGACGGATCAAAAAAGTGGAAGCAAATTCATCTCCTAAAGAGAGAGAGAGAGAGAGAGAGAGAGAGAGAAAGATACAGGACGGGGACAGTATTTAGACCACACAAAAAAAAAAAACTACTCAAAAGATTTACGACAGATCTCCAAAATGTCAGCCTTTTGTGCGATAAACTGACTTTATGCCAACTTCAAATTCATCATAAAATAATATTCCCTCTGCCCAAATACAAGCACTCCCCACCTCTCTGGATGGCCTTGTGTAGAAGACTCCAGCCGCTCTGGTCCACCATGTCAACATCTGCTTTGTTGTTGACCAGTGTGGTGGCGATGCTCTCCAGCTTCTTGGACAGAGCCAGATCCAGCGCCAAATCTCCATTATTGTCCAGCTCATTCAGCTTTCCTGGTAACTTGGGAATGAAATGAAAGAAACATTTATCCTAATGAGTTTGCCATGGAATAAACAAGCTTATCAATAGAGGATAAAACATTTATCAGTGGTTAAAAATGTGCTACAAATCAGGGGTAACACAATGATTGTGTTGTAACAATTGAAACAATAAATAGATACATTTTGCATGACAGTCATTCAAAATAAAATAAGTAATATTCATATTTTTCAAAGGCATTTTTGTTTATTTTTATACTAGAAATATTTTAGTATGTTAGGTCACTACTAGTTGTCCAATGTAGAACCTAAAGCAAAACATTAACCATAGAAAAATCACTTGATATTGATTTCACTACATATAGGACCTTGCACTTTTTATATCACGGTATATAAAGCAAGAACACTTCTTTGATTCAGTGCTGGCTCTTTACCTGGGCGTCCATCTCTATTAGATAAAGGAAGACAACATCTTCTCGTTCTACTTTAATTGCTTTGTGAAGGGGGTACTCGGTCTTGGATTTGATCATTTTATAGAGCAGCTGAGCATCCATGGTACTGAAGTCCTCTTTCCGTAGATCATCCTGTTTGAGAGGGTAGAGGAAGTAAATATTAATCCTACCTTCTGCATGAATACACACTCAAAAAAAAAAAAAATCTCTCAATGTTTTTCTCCTTTAACAGGTGACAACATGTAATAATTATGCAAATCTCCCTCTGGCCTTTTTCAAGGTCTTGCTCAAGGTCTGCTGAGCTGATATTGATGTGTTTAATTCACTCAGCAGAGAACGCGCCTGTAAACCCACGACAATGTTTCCTTCACCATCCCGATCTTAGACAGCCTTGAGAATCATCACTACTTGTGGGGATTTACAAGGAGCCATAAAGAAGACCCCAAACATCGAGGAGGACAAGTTCATGCTGCTTTTAAACAGAGCATTAAATGGAGGAAGGCTATCTTTCACAGTGAAATTGTCCATTTATTAATCAATATTTATTGTATTTACTGATGATAAAATTATGCCTAGAATGTATATATCTGGAAAACAAAATAAAGGTCCAGGCTATGTGCATCTGTAAAACAAATTCCCCATCTTTCAAGGATGAGGACGATGGCTCTGTTCTTCTGACTCACCCAGTGACTGGCAATGATCTCTCCACAATAGTTCATCAATGTTGTGGCGTTCAGCTCTTCGGCTGTCTGGTAGAACCTGATACAGTTCCTCACGTTCACTGATGACATCACTCCTTTCTCACATCTGCATTTGAAAAACAAGATCTACGTTTAGAGCTCGCTTTGTATTCTTTTACATTACATTTCAGTTTTGAAATTAACTAGATATGCATAAGTAGATATATCATTAAAAGCATAATTTCTAATTATTTTCTCTTTATTTCATTAAAATGACAAAAATTATTACCACCTGACTTCAGACAATATACTTGATACTTTATAGAAATTAGCTACATTTTCTATATTCAGTAAGTAAGATTTTTATTTTATTATTAATACTTTAATATTCAGCAGGTATGCATTAACAGTACAGTGAAACATTTATAGTGCACAATGGTTTTTACAACATTATTAAGCAGTACCGCTGTTTTCAACTGATTCACCAAAGGCACCAAATCACCATCTTAAAATGATTTCTGAAAGATCATGTGATACTTATGATGCTGAAAATTCAGCTTTGTCATCACAGGAATATATTACATTTTACAATATATTACAATAGAAAACAGTTGTTTTAAAAATTGTAATATTTCTCAGTATAATGAAATAATGAAATAAATGCAGCCTTGGTAAGCACCGACCACAAACATTTAGACGACAGAGTATTTATATTTCCTGTCACAACCATCCTATGACAACTCTCAAACTGATTTTATTTGCTATATTTTTCATGTTATCCAAAGTAATATGTGACACATAAGTGTGACAAATGTCAGACACATTTTTCTGTTCTGCAGTCCGAGTGCTCAAGAATAAAAGCTGGTCATTAGCATAAAAGCACCAACCATATAGGCTGTTTGCTTGCCATTAAGAAGCTGCTTTTATCTAAAGAATACTTATTGACAGGAGAGGACTCAAGGGCACAGTGGTGATGGGGCATCACTGCAACTCTCCAGTTTAACTAGAAGCCTCTTACAAGCAAATGCCAGGTAAAAGAGTACATGCTTTCAGGGAGATGTCCATTTCATTTGATAAATGATCAGAGTGACTAAAATGATGGCGTGATGCATATGCTGTATTAATCATCAAGTGTAGCATTCATCGCCAAAATCCTTCATGTTCCACATCAATCCATGCTGAGAGGGGTGCTTTTTTTTTTAACTTGTAGTTGATGTTCTTACATATTGTGTGACCGATAAGAGCAGTTACATGGTGTTTTTGTAGGTGAAACACTAAGATGTAAAGCTGCAACATGAGTCATAAATCTATCCAGTCAATTATTATTCAAAGGGACCGTTCCCACCTTTCACGCAGAAGATTGAGCTGGAAGCGGTTGGCTAACTTCATCAGGTCGATGAGGAAGCAATCGTCCCCACTCAACTCCAGATCATCTGTGTACGCCCAGCGCAGCATTGCCATGGCAACCTCTGGTTTAGCATCTAGGAAGTCACATGGGGATGTACAGAAAAGAATCCAACAACAAGTTCAGTTTTGAGGGATGACTGCTGCACACTGCATTAGAACAATAAGGGGAAAAAACAGCCAAACATAATCTAGACATCCTACATTTCTAGTGCAGGTTGTAGGAAACAGAGAAGCCATTGTTACCTGAGAGGTCCAGTTCTGTAGTGGAGGCCATGTTGGCTGAACTCCAGATTTCACTCCGAGCAGCCAGCACGAATTTATGAGCACTGAGCCTCTGATCTCCAATCTTCACCTTCAGATCGCTAGGAGAAAAAAAAAAAAACTGACGTGGTCATACTGATTTTACACAGCATCTCTGTGAAATATGCAGTAATCAGCTACCATATAATTTGACGCATTAGACCTAATGTATTATGCATTGGTCTTAGTGAGGTCAGATTTGAGACAACAGCCCAGGCTCAAATCTCAGACAGGTCATTCTGTAACCTCATAAGTGGTGCAATAAAAAGAAATACAACTGTAATAGAACTTCCTAACTTTAGAGACCCAGCAGACATATTAAAAAACTTTCAGCCAGCTTTTATACACTGAGAAGCAAAATTAAACTGTAAATCATAACTTTTATAATTTGGCGGAAGCAGAAATTTAAATCAGGACAAAGCCACAAACAAGCTTACATACTGTATTTCGATTACAATGTGCATCTTATAAAACTGTCAATTGAATTCTGACTATTTTCATGACAATTAAGTACATTTAAACGCCGGTTTCATTCTCAATACCGCAACACAACAAAAATACAATAAATATTTTATTTAAATATGCAAAAAATTACTGATATATAATATTAATGTGTTTAATGATATGTGTTTATGTGTTGAGCCTTAATGGTAAAAAAAATCATTCGGAATTTATAATCTTTGCATTGGCATTGCTAATAAGAAAAACTTTATCACAGTAAATGCAATTTTCTTTTCACAAACTTTTTTTTTTTTTTTTTGCAAAACATCTTTTTCTTATTTATTTTGCTTCTGGGGTTAAATATGACCTGAACATTTCTTGGTTAACATTCACCCAACATCTCATCAAACAGTATGTGAGCATTCATGTCCAGTTCTCACCTGTACTGCTCTTGCTGAAAGAGGTCAGCCACGATGGCCAGCAGCCGGCTGATGAAGGACTCACTGGCCTGGGACGCAGAGCCGGGGAGAGAGGCCTGGGCAGCCAACACAGAGCACCGCCTGTCCGTCTCCACCAGCTTCTGTTGCATCTTCACATACTCCTGCCTCAGCAGAGCAAGGTGCTTCTGCAATTTCTGCACCTCCTCTGCAGGCATGATGGAAACGATGAAGAGAAGAGAAGTGGAACAAAAGGAATGAGCCCATGGAGTACAAGGAGAAAATAAGGGCAAACAAATAAGAATAAACCGTCAAATGTGATGGGTAAAGCAAAAGGGAAGTGGAAATGCCATGTAGACGAGAGAAAGAGGGACAAAATACAGATTTCACATGAAAACTGCTGACACAGACAGACTTCCTGAGCACGCTATGTGAGCAAAACTGCCTTTACATGTTACAAGTAAAAACTTTGAATATGGTCCGATTCATAACCACAATCGCAAAAGTTAATATACAACCTTGATAAGTCTCATTCCACTCAAACCTCAAAATAACAACTTTAAACTCGACATCTTTAATGTGGTAATTGTCTTGGATCTGTGACTAGAGGATTTCACAGCTTAACCTACATTCCAACATAGCCGCTTCCTTCCTCTTTCCTTGAATTTATTTCTGTTCATCTCTCCAGAATGCTGAGGCTACACTTTGCCTTTGCTCCACATACGCTCAGGTGCTGAGAGAGCTGGTCTAGTAATGTCTTACCATTTGACATCTAGGAAAATCTTTGAATTCTGCAACAGCATTTTTTTTTAAACACCAGCAAGCTAGCCAGCGCCTTGTTTGAGTGTAACATGCCAAAGCTGTACATTTTGTGAAAAGAAATGTTTACCCTAGTCATTGCACACCATTAAACCTATGTGTGTGTGTGTGTGTGTGTGTGTGTGTGTAAGCAAAGGATTAGAATGTTTTCAGTTTAATATGTGAGCCATTTGTCTTCAGCCTAGATTCAAGAATCCAGCATGCTGAGCAATCAACAACTCAGAGATGTCCAAATAGGTCCCATAAAGTATTTAAAAAGCTCATCAGCTGATGACAGGAAACCTTGTGAAGCAATAATCTGCTTGCGTCACCAACAAGCATTAACAGAATTATAACAGCTCATGAATTACTCAATGAACTCAGATGAAGAATAAATAATTCTAAAGAAATTGTGAGATTAATATTCAATTAATTGTTCCAGCAGTTTACTAATTCAGAAATGGGTACAGAAAATTAGGTACAAAAGGTAAGGTACAAAATATTACCAAGATAACCAACCATGGCTTTAACCAATAGGCAAGTTACATGGTTGTGTTGATACTACAATAAATCTTAGCTAACCTGTCATTAGCCACCCCGTCTTTAAATAAGTAATAAAACAAAATGACAGAAACACAACTTAAGTGTTCTTACGCTGTTTGAAGGCAATTCCACTTACATTTACCGGTATTATGATTTTACAACATGTTGAGGGAAGATAAGGGAGATGTCACACATCAGCTGATAAACGTAACGGTTACAAACGTCTGCTGCAACGTCACTAAAATTGCAATCATAATATGAAAATTATTTATAAAAACAAGGCAGTGCTATAAAATTATTTTCTATTGTTATTATATATAACGTTAAACGTCGAGTTATATTCAATTGTGTCACATATGCTGCATTAAATAGAGCAATGTATTGACAGATTTAATCATCAATATGCAAAGCCAGATGAATAACTCATTCAGGGTGATGCAGACTGAGAAAAAAAAACTAAAAAGGGAAAATTCTGATAAGAAAAGACGAGGAAAACCAGCGCAAAATGAGAATACAGGACGACAATGTCTCTAAATAAACCATTTAGGCTACCTTTCAAAAGCATAACGTTGTATGATCTGCGCTAAATGCAGCTGAATATATAATTTGAAAAAGGATTCATTGGATATCTCTTAACATGAGAGCTCAAATCACCCGGCGAATTATTACTACCACCGCCCAGCCCACCACCTGACTTGCAACCAGCTAGGCTGGACAAAAATCTATGCAATAAAGTGGTTCATTTCAGCGTTAGACAATATGTGTCACCAAATGGCTGTGGTGATAACACTTAAATGCAGTATTAGGCCTGTCCATCGTGTAAAGAAATAACAGCTGTAGGTGTTAAACAGAAAGGGCGTGAAAAATAAGAAAGAAACCATCCTCATACCTTCTGCCATGTTGGATCCGTGGCTCGTCGCCTAATATCGCGAGAGAGCGCGGGAGGAAGGGTTTGATTTGGGAGGAGCGTGCTGGTGGAAGCAAGCAATGACCCAAAGATACGTTACGTTTGTAACGTGCACATTTTTAAAAACATTGCAACTCTGTGGCAAGAAAACCAACTGTTACACGGGGTCTTTATTATTCAGTCTTATTTAAGTTTAATTCTGACCATCAGCCAGTGTGTTACTGTTCCTCAAGACAGTTGCAGATTTATTAGGGATAAATAATTATATTTAAATAAATGTCCTCTTTGGCACATTCCCATACCATTTCTATAAGTCTCAGTAGACCTACATGGCACCTGCACCATTGAGCATGTTAAACTGTTGCACATCCAAATGCACATTTTATTACAATTCAATTGTCCTTATGATGGGATAGCCAATCAATATTTCCCATTGTCCTCCTAACCAGTGTTGTTATTGTTAGCTAACACAAAAACTATTCAAACTTGTTTTCAGTAATTGAAATGAAGTGACCTGAAACAAAATGAATATAGATAAAAGGCTTAAAAGAAAATTACAAATATTCCCTTAGCAACCAACTTACAAGTTTAATCACTAAAATTATTTTAGCTTAAAAATAAATTGAAAGCTATATAAAATATATCAAAGCTAATAACAAAGCATGTGAAATTACTTAAACTGAAATAAAATGAAAATATGAAAAATAAAACAAATTAAAAATGTAAATACTATTATCGTATATAAATACTAAAATCACACTGGCCCAAATGTTTTTAAAACAACAGAACAGCAGATACACTTTTTACCTAGTGGTTTATATAAGACTGCCATGTTCAGAGAATAATATTTTTTAATAAAAAGCAAATACATATGCAATTCTGCTGGTATTGATGAATGGATGAGTGTCCTTTCACATCCAGATTTGTGGCAACACATTGAACTGGACACAGACAGCACACAAGTATTGGAAAAAATTATATTTTAGAAGAACTCACTAGAGGTGACAATTTTCATAACATGAAAAATATACATCGGTATTTTGTCTTTGTACATTAGGCAAAAGAATTGCAGTAGTCTGTCAGAGCCAGAATAAAATTAACCAGAGAATTAAAGATTGTGGTAGAGAGGATGGGATACAGGCATGCACACACGCACACACACCTCTGCATAACACTTAATGCTCACTCATCCTTAAACACATACACCTCATCTGAAATCCCAGAAACTGTTAGCAAGAAATCTACATTTAAAGCATGGCTAAGAAACCTATCAAAGAAACCACACAAAAGAGATGTCAAGCAAACACACACAAAAATCAGCTCTGATACAAGGGAGAATCTTTACTAGAAATCTTATATGAATATCCAATTTTAGGATGTCCTCGCAAAGTGGGCAACGCAGTTATTGCTACACCAAATAATTCAGAATGCTGGTACAAAAGGTTATGGGGAGAAAAAAACGTACACATTCACACAAACTTGAGAGGATGTTAAGCAGTTCTTAAACACGTTCCTCCCTTTAGCTCCCATTTGATGCAGGGCATGTAACAAGCCAAGGGATTTAAATTGGAGGCACTTTTGAAAACAAAAGAGAACTTAAAACATGCAGGAAAAAAAAGAAAATCACATCTGATGGGTTTCCTTGCCATTGCCTTCCCGCCTCAAACAGACAAAACAAGAGAAAAGATGAGAACCTGACACTCAGAATGCAGTCATCCTTTCAGGCAAAATAAGAGCACCCCCCCAACCCCTTTTAAAAACCAAATCAGAGAAATACCTTCATGACCCCTAATTAATAAGAAAATGACGTGCTTTACAGCTATTTTTACCTGAAGTGTCCCGAGTGAGAAAGCCATCCAACATGACGAGCATGCTTTGAGTTCTAATTATAGCTTACCCCTTCCTTCCCCACCTTAAAACTGGATTGAGTGAGTGACTTTTGTTCAAACTGACAGGCTGGTACGTGAGGCCGCTTGCACCTGTATCAGATCTGATCCACACTAAGAAATGTGAGGCAGCAGGAGGTGGAGGGTAGGAGATGAACTACACTCTTCAAGAACTGTACATGATGTCACACTCTAACTACAGAATTGCTATTTTATTTGGTACTAAGTCCTGCTGGATGGATAGGAACAAGTTATTATATATTATCCGGTTTTTATGTCTGTGCTATGTACACGTCTTTACAATCTCTTCCTGAAAAGTTGTATCAGTTCGTAGACTTGGAGAAAAAAAAAAAGAAGGAAAAAAGCGTAATTGTTTGTAAGTTTTTTTTTCTCTTTTTTGTTGGCACTTGCTTGGCGTGTTCTGTCAGCATCTGTGATGGCCTTATGTTCTATTGCAGCCTATTAATGCCAGTCTGTTACTGCCAACATTCAATGAAAACCAGTCCAGCAATAGGGTGGTAGAGTGCAAGAAAACAGTGCCATGTTGTTTCTCAGCTGGAGACCTGTGAAAGACACAGACAGATATTAGATTAGATATTTCAACAAATGTCAGACTAAATAGACCTTTTAGACATCTAAAGCCTTCAACAGTTCATTTTGTCAGTGACATACATCAGCTATATCAATCTTTTGAAACTTAACTTACTTTAAACATACACTACAGTTCAAAAGTTTGGGGTCAGCACAATTTTTTTATTGTGTTCATTAAGGATGCTAGCCTGGGAAAACCCAGACAAACTTCCGGCAAATTTGAGATTTGCTCTGTAAGTCAGTCTGGCCAAGATACTGATTCAAGCCCATTTCCAATTTTTCCAAATCGAGGCACCCAATCACAAACGATGAGGCCGGCTTTACACGATGACGATCGCTCTGATTGGTTTTAGGTCTATCCAACTGCGCCCAGAGGCATTTGGAAATGGGCTGTGAATGAACCTTCCCCAGACCCACCCTCGGTTAACACTGAGAAGGGTCGGGTGTCAACCAGGCTATAAGGATGCATTATTTTGATCAAAAGTGACATATCAATAATATTAGAACAATTTCTTGAGCACCAGATCAACATATTAGAATAATTTCTTAAGGATCACGTGACACTGAAGACTGGGGTAATGTGTGAACGAGGGGGAAACAGTACAACCAACTGAAATGCTCTGAACTAAAGGGTCTATGAGTTACCTACGAGAGGCTAAGCAGACAAAAGAGCCACTGTTACCAAATAATCTTTAGCATCGAACCTCTATTTTTAAACAAGCCTTGTGAACCTGTTCTAACAGGTTAGCCCACAACATAACTATGACAGAACTCTACTCAGACTGACAAAAGCCCCATTACGAGGGAATTAGTTCTGTACGGGATAGTGAGGCAACATGGGAGTTCTGCAATTTTTAACCCAGTACAAATCAGCCATGTCAATAATATTTCCTGACTTTTATGTGCTGCGCATTAATATGCAGATAAAGCACATTTGACCTTTTATAAAAATAAAAAAGAAAAGAAAACTGAAAAACAACCACAGGTAAAACCAGACCAGTGTAAATTAACATGCTAATAAAAAGTCACCTGAGGGATAGCTTTAAAACTTGCGCTAACAATTATCTGCATCACCTGGCTCTGTGCTCGTGAGTTTTCAATTAGTCAGTCGGAGAATTAAGAAAAAATTGGTCACAAGACATCAGCAGTAAAACAAGATGGGAAAGTCCACTTGCTTACCCTGAAAATAGTGAAGCTACAAGCTGCTAGATGAATTTCACTCAAAGGCAGTCTCTTGGCTCTTTCTCACACAGCGGGCAACTTTTCTTTTGAATTCACCATGTCTGTCTTCCCTCCACTCTTTCTGAAATATTAAATAAATATTAATGCATAAATACAGACATACATATCTAATTTATCACTGAAGTGAATAAAAAGTACAGCAGCATCACATTCAGCTAACATGCACACAATGGAATAAAAAGCATATATTATTTATTACATAATTATTGATCAGCTGAGTATGGTAGATTTAACAAGTTAGCATCAGACTTACTGCTGCATCAACATTGGCAGGGGAATCTCCATTGGGGTCAGCTAGCATAGAGATGACGCTAATCATAATGGTCTCTACGGTGTGGATGGGGAGCCAACGCTCTTCTGGTTTCTCGTAGCCGTATTTATCCTCCCCAGGTTCGTGCAATATCGAAATACAAACATCACCATTCTTGTCAACTGCAAACAAAATACAGAAACAGGACATGAGATAGCATGCAAGTTATTACAGTCTTACACAGTTTGACATACATGAAACATTTTATCTGTTGCTGCTATTCATATAATATAATTGATTATTATGGTCGCTGAAAGAATTATTAAATCAACACAATAATAAACAAGTGGCAGGGAATGTGAAGATTTTTAAAGGTTTATTCCATAATTTTTCCCTCATTCAAATATTACACATAAGAATACAACTTTTAAAAATGTCTTTAAAATCATGTACATCCACATGAAAAACCTCCTGTTATATCAATAGATTTTATCAAAGTAATTTATTTTATATAGAGGAGGTCTCCTAATGGGAGCAGACAAGTTTAGATTAGAACACCAGCCAAAAACACACACAATGGTAGGCAAGCCCCACTAGACATTTTGCCAGTGAAATAAAATATGTACATTCTGAATAAACAACAAAAAGCATGAGGCTGAATTCACAATGCTAGGTGTCAGTGTACAGCTTTTATATCAGCCCAAATGGTGCTCACTGCAGAGCCAAATGACCTCCAGCTTTTCATGGGTTGAGCTTGACCTAGTCCAGCTCCACCTCTGTGGATATAATGGGTGGAGGGATAGAGTTATGAGTAGGTTAGGGTGTGGTTGAACCTTTACCCATTACGCCCAAATTACAACCAGAGAGGTGGAGCTGAACTTCACGCTCCACCCATGGCTCTGCGGTGAGCAGCCTCTCTATCAGCCGAGGTTTACATTCTGTGGAAATCTGCAGACATCTCACAAAAAAATTTCTGTTTTACAACATTAAATATAAACACTGCTGATAAATACAGCTCAGAAAAAATGTGAAAGACCCAGTGAAGTGAACCCACACTTACCATTTGGATGCCATATTTCTGTTATGAACTTCATTTTAGGAGGCCTGAGAGGATAGTCTTTGGGAAATGTAAGATGAGCTTTAAAGACGCCACCCTCACTGTAAACAGAAAAAAAACATAACAGGCTTAAAGTTTATTCAGCAACAATATTGTGGTGGTAAATTCTTTGCAATGTATTACAATATTCTGCAACTGCTTAAACTGTGCCAGTTAGAATCCCATATGCTACCACTAAAACGTGTGTATACATACATCTTCATTAATAGCAACCACAACCAGGCTGTCATTTGCGATGGGGCAATCCATATTAAAGTCATAGTTCACACAAAAATGTAAATTCTGTCATAATCTACTCACCCTCATGCCTATATGACTTTCATTTTCTTCTAAGCAACACAAAACTTAAATTTTTGAATAACTGTACTGCTCATTCTTTGTTAACGATGACAGTTGTCATTTTTGGTTGCACTAATCCTTTAACTGATGACAATTTAAATTTGCAAATAAAAATGTCACATGGTATTTCACCAGACAACAAAAAGACTTACTAGAGTGTATCAGGAGGACCGATTATTAGCACTTCCCATCTGTAGAGGTCATTATCATCTATCAAACCGGCTGAGAAACCTTCCACAGGATTTTTATTTAATTCTGTCAGAAAGAGAGAACATCAAGATACTGATTAGCTATTTTAGATGAAAGAAGAAAAAGTAAATGTGGCATTTCAGGTCACTAGGTGCATTTGTGCTTACACATGGGTGTTATTACTTGGACCTACACAATACCAACACCAAAAACTGTTTTCACATGGGGAGAATTTTAGACAAGAAATGAGCAATTTGCCTGTTTGTTATCAGTTCAACTGACTGAGCCTCAAGCCAAAGAACGTCCATCTATTGGTGCCTGTGGTCTCAGACGCTTTGTCTGAACTTCTGTGTTCTTATAAGAGAGAGCAAAAGAAAATTACTGTAGGTTTGGGGATGACCACCTTGTTGACAAAAACAAGTTGACAGTTGGGTAATCCAGTCATATGGATATGTTATTTTTATGAGCGCTTTAGGATCTCACAAGTGCCACATTTTCTTGGCCCGTATCTTTTAAGTCCAGCATAAATGGATGTTTTGAGGCTTTTGTTCCACAGAGGGTTCACTGAGTTTGGAACAAGGCCGGTGAGTTCACCATGCTGGTCCTACTGAAAGGAGACAACCAAAACAGCCCCGATCCCCTGAATTAGTCAATCAGCCGGAGGGCCACCACAGAACCTGACGCCATGACAGACCCGGGTTGCCGCTCACCCTGTCAACCCTTGGAAAGAAATAGGCGAGTTGTCTCTATGAGTGTGTAAGATGAGTAATTTGGGGGGGGTGGGGTTGCTTTAGCGGGCTATGCAGCAAAGAGACAGCTGTCATGAATGAGATCTAACATTTTTAACATGATCTGAAATGTTCATGTTTAAACTGAGAACGCATGTAATATGCTTAGTTTTATCCTTTTACAAATAATTCACTTCACTGGCTGCACTGCGCAAATGAGGCCCAGTGGAGAAATCCTCCTCTGGCTTGAGCTCAGTGAAGCTGACACTCACGGATCATGTTGCTCAGTGTGTTTATTGGCCAAAGAACAGGAGAAACAAACTAGTAACGACTCTAGTAACAGCTAAATTTGTACATACAAATATTTAAAAAGCACGGTGTGTGTTAATCACGTATGTAAATCTATTATGAAGAGTACAGTTGGACAGGACTGTACGGAGTCTGACTGTACTGTAGTTCTTTCTGTACCAGTGAGCTGGTGTTCAAACTGCAACCATCAATTTGTTAGCTTAGCCTGTTAGCCAGCCAGAAAAACAAAGGGATTTGATCGCCCCGCTGCGGGGACATGGTACACAATGTACGGCTTATAAATCTCACTTTTGCGCCTTGCGATAACAATACTGGTTTGACGGACCAAGATAAGATGGTGAACGAAAATGGTACCAATGACAGAGTTTCCCCGAGACTATAACCGACGGCTGGTGCTCCTATGTAAACTGCGTCTGGAGTCCGGACACAGATGTCAAAACACGGACTGGCCGACTGCGAGCGGCCCCGCCGGAGTGATTGCAGACAAAACTGCCTGACATACATTTACACAAGCAAACTAAATAAAACCAAACGAATGCAACCGTATTATTACTCTAGTCAATTCTTAACGGCTTTTGGACCAGTCGTACCAAAACAGCATTTAAAAATAACAAAAGACGGCGGAGATAGCCTTTAGCCGGCTACTTTAGCTGCTAACTCGCTAACGAATGCTTTGCAGTAAATGCACCGCTCGTTAGCAGCTAAACTAGCGGCTAACGGCTAACACCTCCGTCTTGACTGCATTGACAGGCTAAATGTTCACCGGTTTGTTAGCCTGGCTTTGCCAACAGCCTTGAAAAATTACCTGCTAGCTGTCTCCTGAGTAACAGTGCTGACTGGGGCTCCGTCATGTTTTTATACGTTATATTCTAGGTCGACAGTCGGTCACTTCGCTAAGGAGAAAATATATTTGAATTTGCTTGTACGTCTTTCCGTCTCTTCTCTAGTCCGTTTTTCTCAACATTCTGATCCGGTGTGCGCATGCGCTCGGGCTCTCTATGAGGCCGCGAGGAGAGAAGGATTCGCGCATGCCCCAGCATGCGAACAAACAGTGATGGCTTTGAGTGCAATATTGTATTTTAGCGCTCCAGTGTTGCTGTGGTGTGAGTCTATTGAAAACGTTTCCCAGTCCAGAAGTCGCATAGAAGACGATAAAATAATAACTAGACATGTACATTTTAATTATGTTGTTAGTGAGTCTATTGAAAACGTGATTCAGTCCAAAATTCACGATGAAGACGATACAATAATAGACATACATTTTTTGAAGAAAATGTGAGTGGGCTTGCCGTGGCAAAACTCGACACTAGGCAGTTGCTAGGGCATTCTGCATATTTGCAAGAGAACAAGTTCATGATGCAAGAGAAAACGATAAGCACCAAAGTTATAAATATTTGTTTTCTCCTTATAGCTTAATGCTCTACTTAGTTTATGTTTAAGGATTAATTAGGCTGTGTTTTCTTAGTTTTTGTAAGCCAGTTTAGGTGAAAAGTTTTTGATTTTATGGACAGTAGCCTACAATGCCATTCAACCACTGGGCGACAGTAAAGAGTGAGGCACAATTCCAGTTCATCTATTGCTTGCATCTATTGATCTGCATATAATTTAACGATACACGTCCTGCTTTTTATAATGGTAACCCATGATTATGTTATTATAATGCATTATTAATCATAGGCCTGATTAAAATGCATAGGCTAACCTTCTTTTTCAAGACATCAGTTTATCATTCATTGAAATCAGCAATAAAGAAAAGATGTGGCGAGAGGTCACTCTGCTACTGTACACTTGTACATGTGATGATGTGGTCTTACAGAAAACGTAGAGTAGGCCTATATGCTACATAATCTGGTACAAGGTAAAGAGCCTTTGTACTTTGGAGAAGTTGTTATGATTTCTCAAGAACGAAACACTTGTGCATCATCAGACAGCAAAATACTGAAGTTTCACAATTCTCCTTTGAAGAAACCTTGTGTGGGGAAAAGATGAGTTTATGGCCCACTATAACTGAATAGAAACTCTCACTGACAATCACCAGGAAACATGATTATGGCTTATCTAGAATGAGCTATCCATGCATGTAACAGTATGAAATGTTAACTGTATAAAAACAAGGGTCATAAACTTCACTCAGTTGAGTAAACAATACAAGATGAGGTTTCCGTTTAAAGAATTCCCATGGTGTTTATTTTCTGGCAGCTCTTTTATCAGACCTTTGTCCTGGTGTTCAGACTTCAGAACAAGAGCATTAATGTGAAACATAATGCCAAAAGCCCTGCAGATCTGGTAGATCATAAACAGAAAGCATGAAGGGAGCTGAAAATCTACATGTGATGAAAATCTACTGGTTTGTGGTCTATATCGCAACACAAGGAGGAACTGTTCTGCTGCCTGTGACCTGAAAAAAGGGAGGTAGGGCTTGATTCTAACTTGATAACCCTGTAGTATGCTGTATATGCAGAGGAATGCCTTTCTGTTTCTACAAGTGCCATCTCAACGAACACAGCATACGACGAAAGAGAAGAGAAAAAAGGCCAGCAAAAAAGAAAGAAGGATTAGAGCAGCACTGGACATTGGAGCACATAGGCTGAAGTGTAAGTAATTTAAATGATTGAATTTGCTTAAGTTGCTTAAATTATTGAAATTGTCAAATGATGTTCTCATAAAATGTTCAATTTGCATTTTATGAACAAAATAATTAATAAAATAAGTGAACCTGAAAACTGAAATGTAGCATAGCCTCAATGTCCAAATGACTGGTTGTAGGCTGAACAATCATATGGCATTGTCCTGTGTTGGTCATACACATCTAATCACCGCAACTGTGGCATTGTTAGCAGTCCTCTAGGAACTGAGTCCTGACCTGAACTGATCTAATGATTCCCATTTGGAAGTATCATCTGTTCAGACTATCACTAAAATTGAGTTTTAATCTGTTAAATCTTCCTTCAAGGTTCAGGTTCCTTTATTTATACCTATAGGTAAATTAAGTTCCAGAGAACAAGTTTAGGCTATTTCTCAAACATAAACAATAATACCATACAAACAGAGCAAGACACTAAAATTCACACTAAAACAATCTACTCCATATCAATACTATTCATAGAATTAATCACTATAGGAATAAAGCTGTTTTTATATCGTTTTGTTGTACACTGCAGTACTCTAAACCGTCGATTGGACGGCAGATACTGGAATACAGCAGATGAAGCTGGTCACTCAAGATTCAAATACCCATGCGCTGTACCTGCCTAGTATACAGCGAGGCTGGGTTCAGTAGTGGTTCCCCAATCAACCTGGACCATTTCACAATCTGGTTAATAGAGTTCGGACTTTTTAAAGTTAGGTTACCGTACCAAGATACCAGAGAAAAGGAGAGTACGGATTCAATAAAAGCACAATAAAACATACTCAACAGTGTTTTCTCAATTTGAAATTGACACAGTTTCCTTAAAAAGAACATACATTGATGCCCCTTTTTACACACCGTTTCACAGTTGGCTTCAAAACTCAGCTTTGAATCAATGATTGTCCCAAGGTATTTGTAAGACTGCACACACTCCACTGTTTCACCCTTAATGGATGTGACTTCATCCGCATAGACATTCTTTTTGAAATCAATAACCACATCCTTGGTCTGCAGTACATTTAAATGAAGGTGCTGAGACTCCTCACACCACTCAACAAAATCATAATATGAGCACAAGCACAAATATAGTTGGGAGCAGCGATTGCGGGGCCAAGCCGGTGGCACCGCCACCCCGGTGCCTTTACCTAAAGGCACCGGGGTGGCGGTGCCGCCAGCATTGGCCCTTCATCGCTATGAAGTGTGCCAATTGGGACAGGGCCTATGATCGTGAACCACAATAGCCACATATATGAGATCATTTAAATTTAGAATAATTTCTAGGTCAATATGTTTTGCAGCACTTAAATGTGCAAATCCAGAAGCCCAGTATTTATCTGGAGGTCTTTGTCCTTTGCCTGTCAACCTGGTTTGTCTCTGCCTTTTCCTGTTTGCCATTGTTCACCCTGCCTGTCTTGACCATTCTTAATAAAAAGCTGCAAATGGATTCCCCTGGCCTGACCCTGCCTCGATACAACACATATGCTGCATCTCTGCTCGCTATCTGGCGAACGGCTCTGGTAGTTCCGCTTCAGCACTGATGATGTTGTAGGAATAGTGCGCTCTGGTTGGTCTGAATTATTCGGGAATTTTATTTTATACAGAAATAAATTATTTATAATTCAGATGATATATATATATATATATATATATATATATAAAGACACGGCGAATATTACTTGCCTTACCTGATTAGAAAAATGAATAAATAAATAAAAATATAACTAGGGAATCACTAAACCAATAAACTAAAAATTATCTAAGTTATAACACACTTTATGTGTCCTTTTTTAGTCATAAAATCATTTCCTCGCCACGGCCAAACCGTTCGAGATATCAAAAATCCGTCCGCAATTTAGCATCCTCAAAGTCTTGACTTCACGCTGACCGAGTTTCGTGGTGTTTGGATTAATTCTCTAGGAGAAGTATATCAAAAATAAAAGCATGCATTTTCCAAACAACCCATAATAGCTGACTTCCTGTTGAGCTGTCGTTAAACTTAGAGCACGAAAGTTGTTTGGCCCGATGAGATCTATATGTGTACCGAGTTTCATATTATTACATGCAAGCATTTTTGATTTATGGACCAAATTTTCAGACCAAGTTTATGAACCAAGTTAATTTAATTAATAAACTAATTATATAAAACTATTGTCAATGCACTACAATTAAACTGGTTATATGCCTTAACTTTATTTTAAATATATATATATATATATATATATTTAAAAAATGCAAGGCTTAAGACATTTATTTTCTTTTTTAATGCAGGCCAAACCACACATCAGTGAAATAGTTAATCTAGTCCCCCTCCCCCTCCCCCTACACACACACAGGGACAGACACAGAGACGTAGGCTCAGAGAGAAATGACCACATTCAAACCAAAATATCTGACTTTCTGTTCGTCCGAGCTAATGACTGTAAATTAGAATGTTATCCGGCTTGATGAGTACAATATACGTACTGAGTTTTGTTACTGTAGATAAAACTAACCCCCCCATTTTTACAGGTGGCGCTACTGAGCCCTCACCACGCCCGTTTCTGAAACTTTTCACATGTCTACTGGCTAATAAATGTGATGTGTCTGTCGAGTTTCATGCAATTTCAAGCATGCTAAGAGTCTCAAAAGCATCAAACAAGAATATTAAAGTTTGATTTGTTGCCACGGCAACAGTATCAAAGATATCAATAATCCTTTCACAGGCCTACATCTGGCGTGTGTTTACATTATACACATACAGTTTAAAGCAAATCGGGTAAAAATTAAAGCGTGATTTCAAAGCATTTTGAAAGTGACACACTTCCTGCTGCCAGTTGGTGGCGCTATAACTTTGACTCACAATAGTCATATCCATGTGATCGGCCTCTTACAACGAACACACTGCTGAAGTTTCATCAAGATCAGTTAATGTATGCTGAAGTTATAACACACTTTCTGTTTCACGTTTTTCGCCATAATTTCGTTTCCTCGCCACGGCCAAACCGTTCGAGATATCAAAAATCCCCTGGCAATTTTTCATCCTCAATGTCTTGACTTCACGCTGACGAGTTTCGTGGCATCTCGATCAATTCTCTAGGAGGAGTACTTTAAATTCCATTGCATGCGTTTTCCAAACAACCCATAATAGCTGACTTCCTGTTGGGCTGGCGTAAAACTTAGAGCACGAAAGTTGTTCGCCCCGATGAGATCTATAAGTGTACCGAGTTTCATATTATTACATGCAAGCGTGTTTGATTTATGGACCAAGTTTTCGGACCCCGTTCCAGGGGGCGCTGTTGAGCCCCCCTGCCACGCCCGGGTACCAGCTTCCGCCCTGCTCTGATGGCCGCGGGTTCTGACTCGTGTGCAAAGTTTCAAGAGTTTTCGAGCACGTTAAGGGCCCCAAAAGTGCCAAAAAGGTAGTAAAATAATAATTTTCTTATTTGCCTAAGGAAAACAATAGGGCCTTCGCCTTTTCAAGGCTTGGGCCCTAACAAAACATATTACTTTAGGTAAAAATATAATATTGGCCATATATTATTATTATTAGGTAGAATATGCCCTTCCTGTGGCAAATGTGAGGCCATAATAAGGACTGCTTCATCTAAAATAACATCAGCTTGTGGGTTGAGTTGTCATCTTGCTTGGTGCAACTAAGATCACAACCAACTTTGAGATAAGTTCCGGTCTACATATTCCATTCTCACAAAATGTAGGTCTCTTCTGTAATACAGAAAAACAAGTCAGATGCATTACAAAAGTATATTATTAAAAGGACACATTTTTTTGTGAGATGAATGAAATGAGAAGTTAATTCTATATCAACAGAAATGTTGTGGCAGCCCTTTTAACACTGATGCTTTTTCACAACATATTATAGAAATAGAGAATAAATTAGAAAACAGATGAATAGTTTGTTGTCAATTGAAATTTTCCCATTTGGTTTTACATGTCAAATCATGGCCTCAAAGCACATTTTCACCATTACCCTTTATAATATAATGGCTTGGTTTGAGAGTTCCTTGTCCATTATTGAAGTCCTGCTTATAGTCACTGTGCTTATTTGTCATTAGCAAATTCTGCTTTGCCTAAATTTGACTGACCACACAATGTTTTTTTTTTTTTAAACAAATGAGTATAAATAGCATCATTGGGCATCAGCATACTCCAGACACTTGATTCATACAAAGCCTTTGGCAATTAAATAGCTTTTTTGCACAAAATACACTTTAAGTTTTCCTAATCCAGCAAAACTAAACCAAATTATTTGCTAAAACACTGTCGGGTGTTTATTTCCATATGAGGCTTTTGTCACCAGCCTTGTTCATTGATTGCGACTACATGCTTTTCCTTGCTGCCATGGTTACTTCAATCTTAAAACATTGTCCAATGTCCTGGAATCACATGGAAGTCATGTGAGTTCACAAATCATTCATCAGTATAAGAGGGCTTGAAAATCTCAATTTCATTTTTATTTTTATTTTTGCAGAGACAAAAAAAGTATTTCGGTAGCGATAGAGTCAGAGAACCTTATGGCCTCCAACCAAGACAGACCAAAACCCCGCTTGAGCCTCCGCTCAAATACGACTGTACCTTACGGCTCCATGAGCTCTGAGCAACCAGATAGTGATGCACCCTCCGTTCAAACAACCTCCATTTCTCAGAGACGCTCCTACATCGCAGTTGCAGTGCTCTGCTACATCAATCTCCTCAACTATATGGACCGGTATACTATAGCAGGTGAGCACACTATACCAAAGCCATAGCAAGTGTGATGGTTCACAGAATGTCACTAGAAATAGCGACAGATGTTGTTCTGATTCTGTTCCAGGTGTGCTGCTTAGCATCCAGAATTACTTTGATATCCCTGACAGCACATCAGGTCTCCTACAGACAGGTATCAGTTTGAATTTGTAGCACATTGCACTGACAAAACAGTAAGAAGGAAGAGAACACTGCAGAACTTGATTTTACAAGAGTATGTCCTTGTTGGAGATGAACTAATAGGTCTTTTACTGTCATTTTGTAAAGCCTGGTATTAAGCAAAACACAGTTTGCATTACTTGAAAGGACCAATAAGTCTAAATGATCTTATCTGATGCTGATCTGGTTTGCAGTTTCATCCTTAGGCCTACTCAACCTCTGTCTGCTCTAATATCCAAACTGTTAGTTAGTTGATTATTCTGCGTATACTGACAGTCATTAAAATAATACACAATTTGTTTAATGGAGTTACATGTTACACAGCGTCATGTTTTATAGCTGTTGTAGCCTTGACAAAGTTGTGGATGAATCTGATGACATGTTGCTAGAAAAATTAAATATCCAGTGAAAAAAAAGTGGACTTTATTTATTTATATATATTATATATTATAAATATCCAGTGGAAATTTTGTTTTTTATTCGAAAGAAATTAATACTTTTATTCAGCAATAATGCATTAAATTAATAAAAAAAATGAAAGTAACGATATTTATAATGTTTAAAACAATTTATATTTCAAATAAATGCTGTTCTTTTAAACTCTATTCATGAAAGAATCCGGAAAAAAAAAAAACGGTTATCTACAAGAATAGATAAGCGTGAATGTGAAAGCTAACTCCGGTGTGCGCTTGTCCAGGAAGTAAAGTAACCTGCGCATGCGCAGCGAACAATCGCGCTAATCTCAGCAAACCGTGCGCAGTGTGAAAACGCCTAGTTCTGTGTGACTCAAGGTACGTTTACATGACAACTTTTTCCAAAACGATCAAATAGGGCTCGCTGCATCCTGCGGTGGATATCCAACCCCGCCCACATCCAAGTGTGATGTCAGAAGCCACTCCCATGTCCAATAAGTAGGTTAGGTTTTAAGTGGGTTTAGATTAAAAGGGTTTTTTTAGGCGTTAGGTTACAGTGATGGCCCATCACTGATGGGTAGGTTTAGGGATCAGTGTTTGGTGTAGGTAATCAGTACTGTGATTGACATGACCTATAGTGATGGGTAGGTGTAGGGATCAGTGTTTGGTGTAGGCAATCCATGGATATGAGTGTGGCTTCTGACATCACATTTGGATGTGGGCCGGGTTGGATGTCCACCGCAGGCTGCAGCGAGAGGCTTCTCAAAACGATCCCCATTCACACGGATCCGCGAAAACAAATATAACCCTGTATTCTGCTGCCAGGCCATTAGATGGCAATAAAACACTATAGACTGAAGACGTAATACGCAAGTGCATCAGTCATCTTTTTCAGAGATTTGCGTTTTTGTTGTTTACACGTCGAGACCGTTTTTAAAAACTTCCACTTTGAAACACGTTTTCAAAAGTTCGTGTTTTCAAGCACCCAAAACGCCGCTTTCATTAATGAACAGCCAAAACGCATAAAAAAGTTTTATGTTTGTAGTTAAAAACAGTGTCATGTAACAGCCCCCTAGTTTCCTAGTGTGTGCCAGTTCGTTCCCTTGTCTAATTATCCCATTCACCTGTTGTCCAATTGATTAACTTATTGGTTCCTCTGTGTATTTAAGTGCTGTCTTCATTTGGTTCTTTGTTCCGCGTGTGGTTGTCAAATCAGTTTCCTGATTTTTGAATTAAAGGCTATTTGTATTATATTCTCCTGCGTTGGGAGCTTCCTTGTTACAGCCCCCTGTGTTTTGTTTTTTTTTGCAACCTTTTTCTTTTTTCCCCTTCCTCCATCACCATGGTTCTTCCTGCAGTTCACATGTTATACCTGGAGCAGAGGGACCGCTCCTTGGAATCTCGCACCAGGGATTATTTTGGAATCGGTGTGCCAGGTCCAGGCACATCTCCTAGGGAGCGGTCCTTATGACAACTTTGCCACACTTGTGGAGTGGGTGCTAGGGAACAACTTTTCACCGCTCAACATCTGCCCTGCGGAGGACGACACCAGACCTACTCAAGACCCAGAGCCCAGTCAGCCTGCACCACAGTCACGGAGCCAGATCCTGCCATGGACAACAAGCCAGACCAATTTTAGACAATTGATGAACCTGAGCCTTAGCCTTAGCCCTAGCCCAACGATGGGTCTGACCAGGTGCATGAGCTACCAACAACACCCGTCCCCAAGGGAGTTCTTGTGGAATTCGAGGACATGGAATTGAGTCCCACCCACACTTCCGCGACTGATTTTGAGCTTCCACTGGCCTATGACTTTGAATTGGATTTGGTAGATTGAATTCCTCTAAATCTCCCTTCACCACTGGTTCCACCCAGCCCTGAGTCTCCTGTTTCTCCACTGGTGGTACTGTAACTGCTACAATCTTTTATATTCTGTTTTGAGTTTTAGTTATGTTCCTGTTTGTCTGTGTGACCTAGTTTCCTAGTGTGTGCCAGTTTGTTCCCTTAATTAATTATTCCATTCACCTGTTGTCCAGTTAATTAACTCATTGGTTCCTCTTTGTATTCAAGTCCTGCCATCAGTCAGTTCTTTGTTCTGTCGTCTAAGTTACGTGGTTGTCAAATCGGTTTCCTGAGTGTTCCTGTGGATTATTTGTATTTTCTCCTGCGTCGTGCACTTCCTTGTTACAGCCACAAAGTGACACCGAACCGAAAAAGTAGTTTTTTTTGCGGCGTTTTTTCTTTCTTTCTTTTTTCCCATCCTTCCGTCACCATGGAACTTTCTGCATCCTCCTTTCAAACAACCTCCATTTCTCAGAGACACTCCTACATCGCAGTTGCAGTGCTCTGCTACATCAATCTCCTCAACTATATGGACCGGTATACTATAGCAGGTGAGCACACTATACCAAAGCCATAGCAAGTGTGATGGTTCACAGAATGTCACTAGAAATAGCGACAGATGTTGTTCTGATTCTGTTCCAGGTGTGCTGCTTAGCATCCAGAATTACTTTGATATCCCTGACAGCACATCAGGTCTCCTACAGACAGGTATCAGTTTGAATTTGTAGCACATTGCACTGACAAAACGGTAAAAAGGAAGAGAACATTGCAGAACGTCTCGGTTACGTATGTAACCCTCGTTCCCTGAGTAGGGAACGGAGACGTTACATCGGATGACGACGAATGGGGTTTCGCTTAGAAAGCCTATCAGCTTCGAGTATTTAAAAAGAGCCAATGGCAAAGAAATGCCATGGGTCTGCGGAATTTTTGCATGACGTAACTCCGCCCCACCTCGTGGGTATAAAAGGAGGACGCTGGCAACATGCAGTTATGTTTCCTCGCTGAAGAGCCAAGACTGAACTCAGGCGATCCCCGCGGTACAGCGGAAGTGGCAGGAAGATGTAACGTCTCCGTTCCCTACTCAGGGAACGAGGGTTACATACGTAACCGAGACGTTCCCTTTCGTTGTCACTCCGAGTTACGTCGGATGACGACGAATGGGGTTACCAGTCAAATCACGCCACCTTCACAGCTGTCTTCCAGCGCCCTGCGAAAATCTGAGCCCTCGAGATATTAGGACGAAGGACTCCTATTTAGCACAGGAATACCAAGGTACACTGGGAAGCATATCCCAAGCTTTTAAGGGGAAATATGCAGATATCACCAACCCAGTGGGGGGGCATTTGAAAATACACATATGGCCCGAAGAAAACATATGGAGAAACTCTGAGGTGTCCAGCCGCAGGTGGAATATTTCAACCTCAGGGGTGGCAAGGTGGCTTGCCGAGGGAAAGACACATGCTCAAAGAGGCTTACAGTGGAAATACACGTGTGGGGGTAGCTCATGGGAGGGACCATGCACACAGAGGCACCTAGCCGACGCCCAGGCAATAGACACTGGCGCTAGCATCAGGGGTGCTGGAGGAACTCAGGGCTTTCGGAGAAGCTCACCTGAGCAGAATATCGCACGTATCCAGTCCGCGGAGTGGAATGGCGAGCAAGCGAAGACACCTGAGCGGGTCCGGAACTAGCTGTTTGAAGCGAGAACACGAGAGGACACTGGCTCCACACGGAGATTATAGAATCTGGCGAACGTGTTAGGTGTCGCCCAGCCTGCAGCTCTGCAGATGTCTGCTAGCGAGGCGCCATGCGCCAGCGCCCAGGAGGATGCCACACTCCGGGTGGAGTGGGCGGTCACACCAAGGGGGCACGGTCGGCCTTGCTGCTGGTAAGCCAAAGCAATGGTGTCCACAATCCAGTGAGACAACCTCTGCTTTGAGAGAGCCTTTCCCTTCAGCTTCCCACCATAACAGACAAAGAGCTGGTCTGAGGTCCTGAAACACTGCGTCCTGTCTTCATAAGCGCGGAGAGCGCGTACTGGACAGAGCAGTGCCAAGGCTGGGTCTGCCTCCTCCGAGGGCAGCGCTTGCAGGTTCACCACCTGGTCCCGGGAGGGAGTGGTAGGAACCTTGGGCACATATCCAAGCCGGGGTCTCAGGATCACGTGAGAACCGGCCGGCCCGAATTCCAGGCACGCTTCGTCAACGGAGAATGCAGGCAGATCCCCGACCCTCTTGAGAGAGGCCAATGCAATCAGGAGCGCTGTCTTCATTGACAGGAACTTAAGCTCCACTGATTGCAAAGGCTCAAAGGGAGCACTCTGCAGGGCACTTAAGACCACTGAGAGGTCCCAAGAGGGAACGAGAGGAGAGCGAGGAGGATTCAGTCTCCTCGCCCCCCTCAGGAACCTGACGATCAGGTCGTGCTTCCCTATAGACTTACCTTCCACTAAGTCGTGGTGAGCGGCAATAGCGGCAACATAAACTTTGAGGGTGGAGGGAGACAGCCTTCGCTCCAACCCATCTTGAAGGAAGGAAAGCACGAAACTGATCGAACATCTCCGGGGGTCTTCTCGGCGAGAAGAGCACCAATTGACGAAGAGGTTCCACTTCAACGCGTAGGCATGTCTCGTGGACGACGCTCTAGCGGAAGTGATGGTAGCCACCACCGCAGGTGGTAGGGTACTCAAACCTGCCTCGTCCCGTCGAGGAGCCACACGTGGAGGTTCCACAGATCGGGACGAGGGTGCCACAGGGTGCCCCATCCCTGAGAAAGGAGGTCCTTCCTCAGAGGAATTGGCCAAGGAGGTGCTGTCGCGAGGAGCACTAGTTCGGAGAACCAAGTCCGGGTGGGCCAGTACGGCGCAACCAGAAGGACTTGCTCCTCGTCCTCCCTGACCTTGCGCAGGAGCTGCGCAAGAAGGCTCACTGGGGGAAACGCATACTTGCGGCCACGCAGCCAGCTGTGCGCCAGTGCATCCGTGCCGAGCGTGCCCTCGGTCAGAGAATAAAACTGGGCGCAATGGGATGAGTCGCGGGAGGCAAACAGATCTATCTGTGCGTCGCCAAACTGGTCCCAAATCAGCTGGACCGACTGGGGATGGAGTCGCCATTCTCCAGGGAGGGGCTGAAGCCGTGACAGCTCGTCGGCAGCACAGTTCAGGGCTCCGGGAATGTGAATAGCACGAAGGGACCTCAGGTGCTTCTGACTCCATAGGAGGAGGTGGCGGGCGAGTTGCGACATACGGCGGGAGCGTAGACCACCTTGATGGTTGATGTACGCTACTGTGGCGGTATTGTCTGATCGGACTAGTACGTGTTGACCCATGAGCAGCGCTCGGAAGCGGTGCAGAGCAAGGCGTACTGCCAGCAACTCGAGGCAATTGACATGCCATAGGCGCTGGGGTCCTGTCCAGGAGCCCGCGGCAGCATGACCATTGCACATGGCGCCCCAGCCCGTGGTGGAGGCATCTGTTGAGACAACAACATGCCTCGACACTCGTCTCAGGGGGACACCAGCCCTGAGAAAACTGAGGTTCAACCACGGGGTGAAGGTCTGACGGCAGCTCGAAGTCACTGGAACTCGGAGCTTGCCTTGTTGCCATGCCCACCTCGGGACTCATATGAAGCAATCCGAGCGGCGTCACCGCGGCTGCAGATGCCATATGCCCCTGGAGCCTCTGAAAATGTTTCAGTGGAACCGCTTTCTTGCCCTGTATTTGTCTCAGACAAGTCAGCAGTGACTGCGCGCGCTCGCTCGTAAGCTGCGCGGACATGGCGACCGAGTCGATGTCCATACCGAGAAAAGAGATCCTCTGCACGGGGCAAAGTTAGCTCTTCTCCCAGTTGACTCGAAGGCCCAGACGGGCTAGGTGCCGGAGCACAAGGTCCCTGTGTTCGCAAACCTGGTCTCGAGAGTGAGCTATAATCAGCCAGTCGTCGAGATAGTTCAGGATGCGAACCCCGTGAACCCGAAGGGGAACAAGGGCTGCCTCGACGACTTTCGTGAAGACGCGAGGAGACAGGGCTAGCCCGAACGGGAGAACCGCGTACTGATATGCCTGTCCCTCGAAAGCAAACCGGAGGAACGGTCTGTGACGAGGGAGAATGGAGACATGAAAGTAGGCGTCCTTCAGGTCGATCGCTGCAAACCAATCCTGGGGCCGCACACACTCGAAAATGCGTTTGGCGGTGAGCATTTTGAACGGCATCCTGTAAAGGGAGCGATTCAATACTCGCAGGTCCAGGATTGGTCGTAACCCACCGGTTTTCTTGGGGACAATGAAGTAAGGGCTGTAGAAGCCGGACCTCATCTCGGCTGGAGGGACAGTCTCGATTGCACCCTTCACCAGCAGAGTGGCAATCTCTGCTCGCATGATCGGGGTGTTGCCACCGACCAAAGTGGAGCGGACTCCCCTGTATCGGGGAGGAGACCGTGCGAACTGAATCGCATAGCCGAACCGGATGGTGCGGGCGACCCAGCGGGACAGTTGGGGAAGCTCTAGCCAGGCTTCTAGGAACTGCACCAGCGGGGTCATGCGAACCACAGGCGTCCCCCTGGAGGGGCAGCGAAGTGGAGTAACTGGCCCGAACGTGGACGGCATAGCGATCCGGTGTGGGGGCGCAGTTAACATCCGCGCCCTGACAGAGGAGGCCAGGGAAGGACCAGCGTTCCACGGGGGCCTGCTCTGCCAGGGGTCTGGCGACAGAGTGGGACAGGGACGAAACGGCCCGTGGGCGGCACGCCGTGTCAACCGACTCTGGGACAGAGGGGGACGAGGAGAGCACGGCTGGTGGGCGGCGCTCTGTGTCGTCCGAGAACTCTGTGTGCTCAGGGGTGAGAGGTTTGTTTCTGTCTTTAACCACATTAGGGTGCTGCCCACCCGTGGGTGAGCAGCGGGGAGTGGAGAACAAAAGATTCTCCCCCGGCCCTCCACCGGGGGAAGGAGTGGCCCTGCTACCATCTCCTGAGAAACAAACGTCATCCCTGAGCAGCCCGTCTCAGGAGCGCCGCTTGGCCCGGCGCTTGGCGGGGGGCGGGGCAGGAGCGGGCTGTGGCGCCTTCCTGCGGCTTCCTCCTCGCGTCGGCCTGGGTGAAGGCTGCTGCTTTGGCCGAGCGGGAGGGGCGGGAGCCTTAGGAGGGCGCCCTCGGCGGGAAACAGGCTGAGACGTCTGCCCGACCAACGACGAGGCAGCAGCGGGTCGGTGGGGCAGAATATGTTTAATAGCCTCAGTCTGTTTCTGTGCAGTTGAGAACTGTTGGGCAAAGTCCTCAACTGCGCCGCCGAAGAGGCCGGCCTGGGACAGGGGCGCATCGAGCAGACGAGTCCGCTCGGAATCCCGCATGTCAGCCAGGTTCAGCCACAGGTGTCTCTCCTGGACCACCGCAGTGGACATCACCAAACCCAGGCAGCGCGCGGCTACCTTCGTTGCCCGGAGAGCGAGGTCGGTTGCGGCACGCAGCTCATTGAAGAGCCCTGGGTCTGTCCTGCCCTCGTGCATGTTTCTGAGCATCTGGGCCTGGTAGACCTGCAGAGTGGCCATAGCATGCAGAGAGGTAGCCGCCTGTCCCGCCGCTCTGTAAGACTTCGCCGCCATAGACGACGAAAATCTACAGGCCTTGGATGGATGCTTAGGCTCGCCCCGAGAAGAAGCACTCTGAGGACACAGTTGCATCGCAACAGAGCGTTCAACCGGGGGAAGCCCAGTGTACCCACGGGCGGCCGCCTCATCGAGGGGAGGAAAGGCGGATGGGATCAGCGAGCGGTCCCGGGAAGACAGGGGGGTCTTCCAGGACTTCGAGATCTCATCATGCACGTCCGGGAAGAATGGTATTGGGGTTTGCCGTGGACCACGGGGGTCGGCAGCCTTACCCAAAAACCAATCGCGAGCGCTCGGGACAGGGTGGAGGCCTCCACTCTAAACCAATGCTCGCGGCTGCCCGGGAAAGCATGGCCGTCATTTCCGGATCCGATTCAGGCACAGCCGTATGCACACCGGAAGGTGGCAGCTGCGCTGAATCTTCACTTCCGGAAGAATCAAGCCCACCTTGTGATGCTGCTACAGACATGACATCTTCCTCTGTAGCTTCAACCGAAACTCGCGGGCCACCCGAAGGTAGACCCGCGGGAATCGGAGGCTCACTAGCGGGCACCGTCACTGAAGAGGGGGGCTGGGGTCGCGGACACATAGTCGGCGCCTGGTTCCAGACCGTTACCCTCAGGTCACCCTGGCCACCAGCCGAAGTAGCACTCCTCGGGGGAGCGTTAGATCGGGGTGTGGATGAGGGGACTCTCACTCTTGCGAGTTCATTGAGTCTCGACCTTAGTGACGCGATGGTCATGTTCCCGCAGAGAGAACATGACTCATCCACGAGCGCTGCTCTAGCGTGATCCATGCCCAAACACACCAGGCAACGCTCGTGCCCATCAGAGTCAGACACATATCTGCCGCAACCAGAAGTGCACGGGCGAGGCATCTTTAAAAAGACATGCCGCGTGCAAGCTCTTTTATGAGAGAGAAACACTCTGATGTCGAAGCGCCCGGGGAGACACGCACTCTCTGGCAAACCACTGCACAGATAAGCAGGAAGCGCGCGCTCGCTGGATATCGCCACAAACACCAACACCAGAGGAACTCGTATGTAAAGCTGACAAATTCAGAGATGGCTTTGTGGAGTGAAGAGGGACTCTTGGCTCCGAAGCGAAAACATAACTGCATGTTGCCAGCGTCCTCCTTTTATACCCACGAGGTGGGGCGGAGTTACGTCATGCAAATTCCGCAGACCCATGGCATTTCTTTACCATTGGCTCGTTTTTAAATACTCGAAGCTGATAGGCTTTCTAAGCGAAACCCCATTCGTCGTCATCCGACGTAACTCGGAGTGACAACGAAAGGGAACTTGATTTCACAAGAGTATGTCCTTGTTGGAGATGAACTAATTGGTCTTTTACTGTCATTTTATAAGTTAGTAAAAAGCCTAGTATTAAGCAAAACACTAAACAAGTAGATATGTTCAATTTAGTCTTGGAGTTTACATTACTTGAAAGCACCAATAAGTCTAAATGATCTTATCTGATGCTGATCTGGTTTGCAGTTTCATGCTTTCTCAATCTCTGTCTGCTCTAATATCCTTTTAGTTTGTTGAATATTACTGTTAGTTGGTTGATTATTCTGTGTACTGACATTCATTAAAATAGTGCACAATTTGTTTAATGGATTTGCATAATCCATACATGACACCATTGACAAAAGCTGTGAAAAATCTAATGACATGTAGTTAAAAATAAAAAGTTTAAATCCAGTGACTATTTATTTTTAGTTTATTTTTAGGAAGAAAGTAATAATTTTATTCAGCAAGAATGCATTCAATTAATCAAATGTGTCAGTAAATAAATTTTATAATGTTAAAAAAAGATTTCTGTTTTTTTACTTTGTTCATCAAAGAATCCTGAGTAAGTATAAAAGTATCACAGTTTCCACAAAAATATTAGGCATATTCAATTGTGGATGGTAGCCGGATGTTAAACTCACTGACACACCTAGGAGATGGAAGAATGTCCTACATACTCTGGAGATGAACTGAGGTCCACAAACAAGACAATGTCCTCAGGTAAGCTGTAATTGCGAAACACGTAAGTGAACGGGGCCTCAACAGTTACTATAGCCGATGGTAATCCTGTTAAGGGGATGAGGCGGCAGGCTTTGGAGATTCTATCCACGACCACCAGGATACAGGTAAATGATGCAGAGGAAGTGATGAAATCCACTCCTACGTGTGACCAGGGTTTGCAAGGAATGGGTTCGCTTTCCTTCAGGAAGATGGCATGGTACAGCCTTGGACAAAGCGGTTGACTTCCTGAGACATGCCTGGCCACTGATAATGGCTGCAGATGAGCAAGAGTGTTTGTTGATTGCCTGGATTACAGGACCCCTGGGAAGAGTGCACAGAGTCCATGAGGGACAGTCATAAAGCAGATGAAACCTAAATCCATCCCTCAGGACACCCTGGCGAAGCCGGTTCAGTGCAGGTTTTGCTTTGGCGATCTGGTCATTCATAGCCTATTGAAGAGGACAGACGATGGCGGCTGGAGGGAGTATTGGCTATGGATTACTGTTGGGTTGATCAGGTGCATGAATATGAAAAAGGGTGTCCCCTTTCAAATTCTTTGTGCCAACTGAAATCGGGTGAAGAAGAATTCCCACTGGGCCTGGTGAGGGTTCAGACTTTTAGCCTTTATTACAGATTCTGGTGGTCTGTTATGACCTCAAAGGGATAGTTTCTATATTCAAATCATGTAAAATGATTGTTAGGCTGCATAAATTGTCAGCTGTAACCGGTAATGCTTACCATAATACCTGATGTGCTCGTTACATCATAAGAAGAATGCCATCTATGCTAATATAACCAGCCAGATCCGGGCCGGGTCGAGATCAGATGAAGGACCTGCACCTAGACATGACCACAACGCAGCCCTGAAGTGTCATCAGAGACCGAACCAGACTATCTCCTGCTAAGGCCTCGTTGACAAGACATTTTTTTTTTCTCTACAAAAGTTTCTTTCCTCTGCAGATGAAAACGTTATAAATTCCCGCAGAAACAACTAAAAACGCTGTATTATGCGTGCGAGACAAGTAATTGCCAATGTCACTTTGTAAAAAAGACTACACGTCCACATAAATGGCCATTAAAAAGCGCCTGCTTATAGACTAAACACATAATACGCATGTGTATGCGTCACAAATTCACTTTTTTTTCTCTTTTTTTTTATCGACACAAATATTGAAAACGGTATAGTTTTCAAAAACTAGCACTTTGAAACATATTTAAAAGTTTGCCTTCTCAGGCCACCAAATGCTGTTGTCATGTAAATGAACTGCATAACCCACTAAAAGTTTTTTGTTTTCAGTTGAAAACGGTGTCGTGTAAGCGGGCCCAAAGTTAATAACTAATGATTTTTACAACAGAAATGAATCAATTAAAAATACTGGAGGTGGAGTACTTAAGCTGGAGAATGACTTTCTTCTAGAGCTGCTGTACAGCCAAAACAATCATTGGTACATTATTTTCATATCACTGTAAAGCTGCTTTGAAACAATCTGTACTGTAAAAAGCGCTAGGCCTATATAAAGGAAGGTGACTCGACTAGTCAAAAGCACATTTTCTTGCTTAAAGCCCCATTGTACCCTATTCGTCTTGTGCTTACTTGTTACAGCCACACCGTGAAATTCCCAAACTTTCAATGGTATTGTGTATCTTTCGCATCAACCCTATGTTAACATATGCACAGTTTTTATCTTTAGCTTTATGTTGTTGGCGCCAGTTTTTGGTTACCTTGGAGATCGCTACGACAGGAAGCTTCTCATGATCGCTGGGTTGATTGTGTGGATTGTCACATCACTGGGCAGCTCTTTCGTAAAAAAAACGGTACAGTATAAAGTCTTTATGGGGAATTCCAGGGTTTCAGTGTAATCTTTGTGAAGTCTTACAACCCTAATAATGTGTAATTGTTTCATTTTGTACCTGTACTTTTGAACTATCTTAATTTGACTATATTTAACAGTTAAAATGGAAGAGAACAGAATTTTATTTTAAGTTACAGATCTGTCTTTATTCTTACCACAGCACTTCTGGATTCTGGTCCTGACGAGGGCCTTGGTTGGCACAGGAGAGGCCAGTTACTCCACCATAGCTCCTACTATCATTGGTGACTTGTTCACTGGCAACCAAAGAACTCTCATGATCTCCTTCTTCTATATCTTCATACCGGTCGGAAGGTGAAGGTTACTAAATTATATTTAAGAAAGATAAATATTCTCTGATCTGGAGAAGTTATATAATAATCATGTATATCACAATTTATACAATACTGTTGTTTTGGTCCTAGAATTTCATTGTCTTAGAGGCAGTCTAAAAGTACATATATACAGACCAGGGCTGTGTTTCCCCAAAGCATTGCAAGCCTATTTTGATCGTAGAGACCATTTATGGCAATGGTCCTATGATCAACTTAGGCTTAAGATGCAGCCCAGGTCAGAGCATTTCATTGGACATGTAAATCACAGTGCTTTTTGCCTACACATTGTTAAAACAAAATACTAACCCCTAACCCTACCCTACACCCTAACCGTCACCAAAAGAAATTGAGTGCAGGGTGGAATTTGCGCTGAACTTGTTTTGGGGGAAAATATTCATGCTTTGCTTGTCTTTGTTTGCATGTTCCAGACGAATGTGTCAGTCTGTCCTTTAGTAGTGGAGATGCAGTGACTCTTTCTGCAGGTTACATCTTTATGCCAGTAGGGATGACAAGTGACTGTCTTTATGAGTGTGTCATCGACTCGCTTATTCAAATGTTCATTCTGGAGCGAAACAACGGCCTCATTGAGTCAACTAATTTGTTTGAAGTACTGATTAATTCAGAAACTGTCTAGGCTCATTTAAGAAAAAAATAACCATAACACTGCAAAGTAAGAACGACATTACAGTAATTTATGCCTCACGTGGAATAACAGTCAATTTTATAATGGTTACTTTTCTGAAAAAAAGACATCCTCATTTATGTATGTTGCAGACAAATGTGAACTCTGAAGGGCGCAGCCATACGAGGCACAGAGATAATTATCTTGTGGTTTGTTTAGAACAAGCATCTTGTTTCTTAAAATGATGTATAAATTCAGTACTACGACAGATGTTCAGCATTGGAGAAAGTTATTTTGACTGCAGTACTTAATTACTTTTAACTAATGTGTTCAGTAACTTTTGAGTTACTTTTTGTCACCTCGGCTGGGCTTGCTCGGTTGTTTTTTTATAAAGTAGTCTGATAACATAACTCACATACTTGTAATTCTTTACCCCCAACACTTGTAGGAAACATTGTATTGTGTATATATAAGAATCCCACACATGTTGACAAGACTTTTTACTCTTTCTGAATCTGACGGAATGTGTTCTTTTAAATTCATTTAGTGGTCTAGGATATATAATGGGAGCAACTATTGCTAATGCAACAGGGGATTGGCGTTGGGCCCTGAGGGTAAGAGAATATATATTTTGTAAATATATTTGGAGAGAGGAAATATTGCGCAGAAGCTATGTTAACTGTGTTATATTTAATAATCTGTTAATCTTGTTATCATGCAGTCAACTGAAATGTTAGCCAGATATAAAATAGGCTCTGCATTGCATTTTATTTTAAGGGTCTAATTGTATTTCCTTCCTGGGAGTCCTATATATTGCATATCTGTTCTATATTCAAGCTAAAAAGTTCACTTCTAAAGTGGAACAGTTTAAACCAGTTTATATGCTCTGTTCTCAGTAAAACGGGTCTTAAACAGGGGGTCCAAAGCAGTATTGCAGAGAGTCTGGACATTATTTGGTATCAAACAGGAAAAAATTAAATGTATCAAACAAAATTGCAATATAAAGTTAACTTAAACCAAAGTTGAAGATGTTTTGTTGTCTTTCCATCATTGAAATGCATTAAGTAAAAATATAATTTTTACAAGATTATGTACATCAGGAATGCATTTTAGTGGCTTTGCTATGTAAGCATATATTTGAGTAATATAATCAAGACAATTACCTTCCACATTTATAAAAGAAAGTTGAGCATATTGTATGAGTGTTTCTTCTGATATAGTTCAGTCCTGCTCTGGGAGCACTGGGTCTGCTGCTCCTTGTGTTTCTAATTCCCAATCCTCCTCGTGGAGCCTCGGACACCCAGGGAGGAGCAACGTTGGAAAGTACCTCTTACATTGAGGATGTCAAGTACCTCT
Organism: Meda fulgida; assembly: GCA_030578275.1. Lineage (NCBI taxonomy): Eukaryota > Metazoa > Chordata > Actinopteri > Cypriniformes > Leuciscidae > Meda > Meda fulgida. The sequence goes on from CM060620.1 coordinate 31,123,361, forward strand.
GGAAGAAGTAGGTTACATTGTAAAGACCCACGTTCCATTAAATGTTCATGTCGTTCAAATCAGCATGTGCTCATAACAATCTTCAAAGCTTATTTTTTTAAATTGTATAAAAAAAATTCAAAGTAATTAACTTTTTTTAATAATAAAAAAGGAGGAGGGGGGGGGGGGGGTTCTAATATTGTATTGGACATTGGAGGCCTTTCAGGTCGAAAAGGTTGAACCACTGCTCTAATTGTTTTCGCTTATCAAAGGTTGTTGCAAATATAATTTCTTTTTTTTAATTGTTCTGTGCCCTCCTTCCAGTCGGAGTTTTGTCTGGTCTTCTCTTGGCGTGACTGCCATGGCTTTTGTCACAGGGGCTCTGGCCTTCTGGACCCCTACCTTTCTGTCTCGTGCACAGGTTACACAGGGTCTAAGACCACCTTGCAGTGAAGAGCCCTGTAACCCTTTAGACAGGTACAGCAAGTTTCTTGATGCTTTTTGACTTGATATAATTGAACGGATCTTAAAGGAAAACAGTGAGGTTAGCAGTAGACTAGTAAAAGTAAGATTAGCCAAAGATTGGTTAAATGGCAGAGACTTCCTCTGTGATAGTGATCATATCTGCTTGTTCCTTGCTTAGTTAGATAGCACATGCTGTTTTTGCTCTCACAATCCTGTCCATATATCTGATTATGTTTCTCAGCCATTTGTACCTCCAAACTGAGTTGGAGTATCAGTTTGAGTCTGACTGTTCTGGTTTATCAGACTGGTCCTATGAGGAATAAAACACAGAGACTGTTCTGAAACTCAGGCCAAAATTGAACAATACACACTGTTTCTTCCTTCTCTTGTGAAAGTTACATTTTTGGAGGAATCACAGTGGTGACAGGAGTTGTGGGAGTGTTTCTAGGCACCTACATATCAAAGAAGCTGAGAGACAGATTGCCGAATGCAGACCCTCTCATCTGTGCTTTTGGCATGCTCAGCTCCTCCCCCTGCTTTTTCATTGCCATCATCCTGGCAGGCACCAGCATCCCGACCACTTATGTAAGCAAAGCTCAGCCACGTTTCTGCGTTTGCCTGGATTATTGTGATTCAGTATTTGTGTTAATATTAAAGCAATAGTTCTTAAACCTGTATGACTTTCTTTTTTGTGTGGAAAAAAAACAGAAGAGCATTTAAAGATTGTTTAAACTGTTTTATACTTAAAATGTAAGTTGTATGGCCAGAAATAATCCTGGACCCCACTGACTTTGAATGTACATACAAAACATGTATTTTGTGTTCCATAGAAGAACGCCATACAGGTTTGGAACAACATGTGGGTTAGGAAATGACAGAATACATTTTATTTTGGGTGAACATTTTTATTTTATTTTCCAGTGTGTGATTATTAGATAACATTTCTGAAATATGTTGTGTGTAAAAGGCATATTTTAACTAACCTAAACTTAATTTACTTGGGGACATAGATTGAGTACATGCAGAAAAACACAGATTATTTGCTGTTATGGCACAGTGTGACCACCAGGTTTCGATATGCTCTCTAAATATACTGTATGTTTGTGCCATTTTTACAGACATTCATTGCAATTGGAGAGTTGTTGCTGTCCCTCAACTGGGCTCTTCTAGCGGACATTCTGCTGGTGAGAGGTTTACACTTCTCAATATAGTTTTTTTTTTTAAAAGTGCAGAAATGGTAAAAAAAAAATCTTTTAAATTAGCACAGTGTGACAAGCATGTGAAAACCTGCTAAGTGATTCAATAAAGCTAATTGCATAAAAGTAAAATGCTTAAATTTAGAAACGTTGAGAACAGGGATGTATTGTTTAATTATTGTTTCCAGTGTTTGATTAGATTAAATTCCTGAAATGTTGTTTGTAAAAGTCATCTTTTAAATTCTATTCATATTATGTTTAGTATGTTGTCGTGCCCACTAGAAGAGCTACAGCTGAAGCCTTACAGATTATGGTTTGTCATCTTTTTGGAGATGCGGGAAGTCCATACCTTATTGGTGCGGTAAGCATATTTTAATCCACAATACTTTCACATTAAATAGCAGTAGGGTCAAAGGCTATGCTGTCACTATCCAGAAGTGCTATAGAACACATGGCACTACTGGATTCAAAATTGCACCTTGTGAAACAGTAATTATTTTGCCATAATTACAATGGCTTTTTTACAGTGTAGTAGTGCTATTGAAACGTTTAATAGCATAGCATATACTATACTAATATTTATACATATTATACATACAACGTTTTATCTTAAATGCGATGTAATCAATTTGACAGCACTATTTAAAAGACAAAATGACTTATCTTTTTGTGTGTTTTGTTCAGATCTCAGATGCTCTGCGTAAGTATAAGCCAGACTCTCTCAGCTGGGACTTCCACAGACTGGAATATAGCTTTCTTCTGTGCCCCTTCATTGGGGTCTTGGGAGGCCTGTTTTTCCTAATTACCTCCCTGTATATCAAAGAGGACAGGAAAGCAGCAGAACTGCTCACTTCAGGTAATAACAGGCTATTGTAATTACAGACTGTCCAAACTGTCTGTCTGTCTTGGTGCCTTCAGATAATGATTGTATGTAATTGGACATGATCAGCCAATTAGATTTTAAAAATAAATAAATACAAAGCGTTTAATGAATGCAAGACACATCCAGTAGTTGGCAGATACAAAAAAAAAAAAAAAGACAGTAACAATATTTAGTAAAAAAGGGGCATTTAAAATGGCCAATTAAAATGACTGATCAATTGGAAACAAAAGCTGGTATGTCAAGCTATTAAATGATTAAATATATAAAGTTTATTTAAATGTGAAAAATTAATTTTAATTTTAGTTCCCTTTCGTTGTCACTCCGAGTTACGTCGGATGATGACGAATGGGGTTTCGCTTAGAACACCTATCGACTTCGAGTATACAAAAACGAGCCAATGGCAAAGAAATGCCATGGGTCTGAGGAATTTGCATGACGTAACTCCGCCCCACCTCGTGGGTATAAAAGGAGGACGCCGGCAACATGCAGTTATGTTTTCGCTTCGGAGCCAAGAGTATCTCTTCACTCCACAGCCATTTATGACTTCACTCTACGAGACGAGCCATTCTCTCCGGTGTTGGTGTGATGGCGATCTGCAGCGAGTTCACATTGCCTGCTGATCTGTGCAGTGATCTGCCAGTGAGTGTGTTCTCCCCGCTTGCTTCAACATCGCAGAGTTTTTTTCTCCTCTCACAAAAGAGCTCGCACGTGGCACATCTTTTTAAAGACGGCTCGCCCGTGCATTTAAAAAAAAAAAAAGTGGCGGCAGATTGGTATCGGACTCTGATGGGCACGAGCGCTGTCTAGTGTCTAGGGCTTTTATCATGCTTGTACAGCGCTCGTGGGTGATTCATGTTCTCTCTGGGAACATGATCATCGCTTCATTTAGGTCGAGACTCAATGAACTCGCAAGAGTGAGAGTCCCCTCATCCACACCCCGATCTAGCGCTCCCCCGAGGGGTGCTACTTCGGCTGGTGGCCAGGGTGACCTGAGGGTTATAGTCTGGAACAAGGCGCCGACTATCTGTCCGCCACCCCAGCTCCCTCCTGTGTGACGGTGCCCGCTAGTGAACCTCCGATTCCCGCGAGTCGGCCTTCGGGTGACCCGCGAGTTTCGGTTGAAGCTACAGAGAAAGATGCTATGTCTGTTGTAACATCATAAGGTGGGCTTGGTTCTTTTGGAAGTGACGACTCGTCACAGCTGCCACCTTCTGGTGTGTTATGCTGTGCCTGAGTCTGATCCGGAGATGACGGCCATGCTTTCCTGGGACGATTGGTTTTGGGTAAGGCCGCCGACCCGCGTCCACGGCAAACCCCAATATCTTTCCTCCCGGACGTGCATGATGAGATCTCGATGTCCTGAAAGACCCCCGTGTCTTCTCAGGACCGCTCGTTGGTCTCATCCGCCTTTCCCCCCTCACGGGGCTGCTGCCCATGGGTACACTGGGGTCCCCCCGGTTGAAGCGCTCTGTTGCGATGCTACTGTGTCCTCAGAGTGCTTCCCGGCGCTATCCTAAGCACCCGTCCGAAGCCTGTAGTTCTTTTCGTCTACACTAATCTGTGGCGAAATCCTATAGTGCCACAGGACAGGCAGCCGCCTCACTGCATCCCATGACCGTTTTGTGGTCTACCTGGCCCAGATGCTCATGGTTATGCATGAGGGCGGGACTGACTCGAGGCTCTTAATGAGCTACCAAGCGCGCCGCCACTGACCTTGCTCTCCGAGCGACGAAGGTGGCCGTGCGCTCTCCGAGTGATGTTTACCACTCTGGGGCTGACCGGTCTGATGTGCTGGAGGTCGGCAGATTCGTCTGCTCACCCCCACATCCCAGGTCGGCCTCTTCAGCGGTGCGGTTGAGTTCTTCTGCCCAATAGTTCTTAACCGCCCGGGAGCAGATTGAGGTTGTTCTGCCGACGGCCCCGCTGTCCGCTCAGGTCCCTCAGTCTGCCAACCGCCGAAGGCGCCCTCCCACGGTTCCAACCCCACCCGTTCACCCGGGCTGGCTTGGAAGACCGTGGGGGGATGCCTCAGCCCTCTCCAGCCCCGCCCCCCGCTAGACGCTGGGTTAAGCGGCGCTTTTGAGATGGGCTGCTCAGAGATGGGACTCAGTTCTTTCCAGGAGTTGGTAGCAGGACCACTCCTTTCCCCGGTGGAGGGCTGGGGAAGAATCCTTATTCAGAAAGAACTGACTCTCTCGTCTCTGAGCACACAGAGTTCTCGGACGACACAGAGCGCCGCCCACCAGCCGTGCTCTCCTCGTCCCCCTCTGTCCCAGAGTCGGTTGACACGGTGTGCCGTCCACGGACCGTTTCGTCCCTGTCCCACTCTGTCGTCAGACCCCTGGCAGAGCAGGCCCCCGTGGAACGCTGGTCCTTCCCTGGCCTCCTCTGTCAGGGCGCGGATGCTAACTGCGCCCCCACACCGGATCGCTATGCCGTCCACGTCCGGGCCAGTTACTCCGCTTCGCTGCCCCTCCGGGGGGACGCCTGTGGTCCGCATGACCCCGCTGGTTCAGTTCCTGGGAGCCTGGCTAGAGCTTCCCCAACTGTCCCGCTGGGTCGCCCGCACCTTCAGGTTCGGCTATGCGATTCAGTTCGCACGGTCTCCTCCCCGATACAGGGGAGTCCGCTCCACTTTGGTCGGTGGCAATGCCCCGATCATGCGAGCAGAGATTGCCACCCTGGTGGCGAAGGGTGCAATCGAGACTGTCTCTCAAGCCGAGATGAGGTCCGGCTTCTCAGCCCTTACTTCATTGTCCCCAAGAAAACCGGTGGGTTACGACCAATCCTGGACCTGCGAGTATTGAATCGCTCCCTTCACAGGATGCCGTTCAAAATGCTCACCGCCAAACGCATTTTCGAGTGTGTGCGGCCCCAGGATTGGTTTGCAGCGATCGACCTGAAGGACGCCTACTTTCATGTCTCCATTCTCCCTCGACACAGACCGTTCATCCGGTTTGTTTTCGAGGGGCAGGCATACCAGTACGCGGTTCTCCCTTTCGGGCTAGCCCTGTCTCCTCGCGTCGTCATGAAGGTCGTCGAGGCAGCCCTTGTTCCCCTTCGGGTTCACGGGGTTCGCATCCTGAACTATCTCGACGACTGGCTGATCCTAGCTCACTCTCGAGACCAGGTTTGCGAACACAGGGACCTGGTGCTCCGGCACCTAGCCCGTCTGGGCCTTCGGGTCAACTGGGAGAAGAGCAAACTTTGCCCCGTGCAGAGGATCTCTTTTCTCGGTATGGACATCGACTCGGTCGCCATGTCCGCGCAGCTTACGAGCGAGCGCGCACAGTCACTGCTGACTTGTCTGAGACAAATACAGGACAAGAGTGCGGTTCCACTGAAACTTTTTCAGAGGCTCCTGGGGCATATGGCATCTGCAGCCGCGGTGACGCCGCTCGGATTGCTTCATATGAGACCGCTTCAGCTTTGGCTTCGCGACCGAGTCCCGAGGTGGGCATGGCAACAAGGCACGCTCCGAGTACCAGTTACTTCGAGCTGACGTCAGACCTTCACCCCGTGGTTGAACCTCAGTTTTCTCAGGGCTGGTGTCCCCCTGGAACGAGTGTCTCGGGATGTTGTTGTCTCAACAGATGCCTCCACCACGGGCTGGGGCGCCATGTGCAATGGACATGCTGCCGCGGGCTCCTGGACAGGACCCCAGCGCCTATGGCATGTCAATTGCCTCGAGTTGCTGGCAGTACGCCTTGCCCTGCACCGCTTCCGAGCGCTGCTCTTGGGTCAACACATACTAGTCCGATCAGACAATACCGCCACAGTAGCGTACATCAACCATCAAGGTGGTCTACGCTCCCGCCGTATGTCGCAACTCGCCCGCCACCTCCTCCTATGGAGTCAGAGGCATCTGAGGTCCCTTCATGCCATTTACATTCCCGGAGCCCTGAACCGTGCTGCCGACGAGCTGTCACGGCTTCAGCTCCTCCCTGGAGAATGGCGACTCCATCCCCTGTCGGTCCAGCTGATTTGGGACCAGTTTGGCGACGCACAGATAGATCTGTTTGCCTCCCGCGACTCGTCCCATTGCGCCCAGTTTTATTCTCTGACCGAGGGCACGCTCGGCACGGATGCGCTGGCGCACAGCTGGCCGCGGGGCCCGCAAATATGCGTTTCCCCCAGTGAGCCTTCTTGCGCAGGTCTCGGGCAAGGTCAGGGAGGACGAGGAGCAAGTCCTTCTGGTTGCGCCGTACTGGCCCACCCGGACTTGGTTCTCCGAACTAGTGCTCCTCGCGACAGCACCTCCTTGGCCAATTGCTCTGAGGAAGGACCTCCTTCTCAGGGACGGGGCACCCTGTGGCACCCTCGTCTCGATCTCTGGAACCTCCTCGTGTGGCTCCTCGACGGGACGAGGCAGGTTTGAGTACCCTACCACCTACGGTGGTGGCTACCATCACTTCCGCTAGAGCGTCGTCCACTGACACGCCTACGCGTTGAAGTGGAACCTCTTCGTCAATTGGTGCTCTTCTCGCCCAGAAGACCCCCGGAGGTGTTCGATCAGTTTCATGCTTTCCTTCCTTCAAGAAGGGTTGGAGCGAAGGCTGTCTCCCTCCACCCTCAAAGTTTATGTTGCCGCTATTGCCGCTCACCACGACTTAGTGGAAGGTAAGTCCATAGGGTAGCACGACCTGCTCGTCAGGTTCCTGAGGGGGGCGAGGAGACTGAATCCTCCTCGCTCTCCTCTCGTTCCCTCTTGGGACCTCTCAGTGGTCTTAAGTGCCCTGCAGAGTGCTCCCCTTGAGCCTCTGCAATCAGTGGAGCTTAAGTTCCTGTCAATGAAGACAGCGCTCTTGATTGCATTGGCCTCTCTCAAGAGGGTCGGGGACCTGCACGCATTCTCCGTTGACGAAGCGTGCCTGGAATTCGGGCCGGCTTACTCTCACGTGATCCTGAGACCCCGGCTCGGATATGTGCCCAAGGTTCCTACCACTCCCTTCCGGGACCAGGTGGTGAACCTGCAAGCGCTGCCCTCGGAGGAGGCAGACCCAGCCTTGGCACTGCTCTGTCCAGTACGCGCTCTCCGCGCCTATGTAGACAGCACGCAGTGTTTCAGGACCTCAGACCAGCTCTTTGTCTGTTATGGTGGGAAGCTGAAGGGAAAGGCTCTCTCAAAGCAGAGGTTGTCTCACTGGATAGTGAACACCATTGCTTTGGCATACCAACAGCAAGGTCGACCGTGCCCCCTTGGGTGACTGCCCACTCCACCCGGAGTGTGGCATCCTCTTGGGCTCTAGCGCATGGCGCTTGGCTAGCAGACATCTGCAGAGCTGCAGGCTGGGCGACACCGAACACATTCGCCAGATTCTATAATCTCCGAGTGGAGCCAGTGTCCTCTCATGTACTCGCTTCAACTAGCTAGTACCGGACCCGCTCAGGTGTCTTCCCTTGTCGCCATTCTACTCCGCGGACTGGATACGTGCGATATTCTGCTCAGGTGAGCTTCTCCGAAAGCCCTGAGTTCCTCCAGCACCCCTGATGCTAGCGCCAGTGTCTATTTCCTGGGCGTCAGCTAGGTGCCTCCGTGTGCATGGTCCCTCCCTTGAGCTACCCCCACACGTGTATTTCCACTGTAAGCCTCTCTGAGCATGTGTCTTTCCCTTGGCAAGCCACCTTGCCACCCCTGAGGTTGAAATATTCCACCTGCGGCTGGACACCTCAGAGTTTCTCCATATGTTTCCTTCGGGTCATATGTGTATTTTCAAATGCCCCCCCCCCCCCCCCCCCCCCCCTCTGGGTTGGTGATATTTGCATATTTCCTCTAAAACTTGGGATATGCTTCCCAGTGTACCTTGGTATTCCTGTGCTAAATAGGAGTCCTTCGTCCTAAATATCTCGAGGGCTCAGATTTACGCAGGGCACTGGAAGACAGCTGTGAAGGTGGCGTGATTAGACTGGTAACCCCATTCGATCCGACGTAACTCGGAGTGACAACGAAAGGGAACGTCTCGGTTACGTATGTAACCCTCGTTCCCTGAGTAGGGAACGGAGACGTTACGTCTTCCTGCCACTTCCGCTGTACCGCGGGGATCGCCTGAGTTCAGTCTTGGCTCCTCAGCGAAGAAACAACTGCATGTTGCCGGCGTCCTCCTTTTATACCCACGAGGTGGGGCGGAGTTACGTCATGCAAATTCCGCAGACCCATGGCATTTCTTTGCCATTGGCTCGTTTTTGTATACTCGAAGTCGATAGGTGTTCTAAGCGAAACCCCATTCGTCCTCATCCGACGTAACGTCTCCGTTCCCTACTCAGGGAACGAGGGTTACATACGTAACCGAGACGTTCACAAGCTTTTCTGTTGCCATTGTATGTTTATTCTAAACACACCTAATGGCCTCTATTTGCTAACACTTGGCACAGATAATATCATATCCTAGTTAGAGACAAAGTATAAAAGATTACACTTTGACCAAGTCTGTGCCGAACATGTGTTGGATTTTTACACAAGTCTCAAAGTTGAGTCTGGGACAAAGGCCCTTTTTATACATCAAGTCTCAAAGTTGAGTCTGGGACAAAGGCCCTTTTTATACATCAAAGTATCCTGACAAACATTATGCTTCTTGAGCAGCAAATCAGAATATTAGAATGATTTCTAAAGGATCATGTGACACTGAAGACTGGAGTAATGATGCTGAAATTTCAGCTTTGTCGTCACAGGAATAAATGAGATTTTTTAAAATGGAAAATTGTTATTTTAAAGTGATATTATTTCACCATATTACTTTCACTGTATTTTTGATCAAATAAATGCAGTCTTGGTGAGCTTAAGAAACTTCTTTCAAAAACATTTAAAAATCTTAAGGACCCCAAACTTTTCAACAGTAGTGTGTATATACAAGGTATATTATCAAACATTTGCATAATCTGAACTTTTCCTTAATAATTTTATGGCACTGTTTCTTTGTTTTAAGCTTACAAATCATCAAATGTTCTGTTTATTTTCAGATTGAGTATTACCTTGTATTTTCTTATATCTATAACGAAAGTAAAACTATTAGTAGTAAACAGATGTAAGTAAGATTAACCAGAGATGTGATAAACACTGTGTGTTCATATCGGCACAATCCTGGTTTAGAACAGAAGATACTGTTTACTGCAGCTCTTTCTTTACTTGTCAATATTTCTGTTTTACTGAGGGCCGAATTCTAATAATATCACGGTCCAAAGAACCAGTTTTAAAATGTGAAAAGCTGTCACATTTTATGCAATCTTGAAGCTGGTTGTGGATGTTACTCCATAGCGGTACATAAATGCATACATTTGAATAATTTTCTTTCCTTTGTCTTCAATTCAGGACAGGCTCCTGCACCACCAGAGACATCCACAGAGTCACTGTGACCTTTTACACACCAAGACCTTGGATGAGCTTTGCTACATAAAGCAAGCACTTGGACATGGATGGGATGAGACATGGACATATTTTAGAAACTTTCAAATGACAATGAGCATGCGTTGTGACAGGATACGAGTAATGTACAAGTTTACATCACTATAACATTGGACTGGCATCTTACTGAGAAAAACAAACAAACACACTAGGATGCGTTTGTAAGTTTTAAACATTTTTGAATTAGTCATGACTCACACCTACGTGTGAGTAACTTATTGTCTTACTTGCATATTTTCCATAAGGGAAATTAAAGTGCCTGCTATGGTTTTTGCGGTTTTCACCCATTTACGCTAAACAAAAAAATGTTGACAGACAAAGCTCAGCATACCATGTACTTGTCAGAAGCTTTCGGCCTGCTTTCTTCTCTCAGCAGCTGTGTGCTACTAATGAGAGCCTCGGGGGAACAAAGGGAGAGAACATCCCCTCCTGGGCTAAAACTTAAAGCTTGAAATACTGTATGTGCCAAATTAGTCCTGAGACTGGAAAATGTTTGCAAATTAATAGGCCATTTAAATGTCATTATTTTATTTTACTTTTACATTTTTGTTTGTATTGTTTATATTTTTTTATTATTTCTTTTTGTACAAAAAAGCTTTTAAATAAATGTATGCTTTTATTTTTATGCTTTGGCTGCAATTTAATTTTCATATACAGTAGTTAAATTCTGTCATACCCTTAAGCAACAGTGGGTGGCAGAATATACTCAAGTTTAAACCACCAGCACCTGTTCACTGCAAAACATTCATGACCTGAACAGATGGAGTATTAAGCCAAACCATGAATCCTTTATTCAACCCTATTATCAAGATGTAAGAGGTCAAGATGTAAGAGGCAACTTACAGACAGCAAACCATAAACATTAAATAAACATAGGAATTTAATAGCAAAGATATATTTAAAAAATGGGTTGCTAACTTGTTTTGTTTTTGTAATGGCGTAATAGTATGCCCACTTCATGGGCGGTAACTGTTGCACACAAAATAATTTAGGACACAGCTCAAATTAGTTTTGTATTTATAATTATCTTGAATTATAAAACATTTATGATTAAGTTATGACAACATATGTTTTAACATTGCTTTAACTCACCAAAATAATTTTTTTTTCAGTTATTTTCAGTTTCAGATTCAACTAATTTTTTAAAAGTCAGTTTAATGTAATTTAAGTTGAAATGACTTAAACATTCAAGTTGATTGTATTTAATTTAAGGCAGCAACTTTTTTAAAATGAGTTTCTCTATTGAATTGGATTTCAATAGAAGTTCAATGTCTCTAAGATGGGGCAAATCATTTTTAAAGGGGGATTCAGCAATTTGATGTGTTTAAAACTAGCTGCTTTTCATGCAAGGTGAATGTAAAAACAAACAAACATGGTATTTATGAGACACCAAAGTGCACCATGTGGCATTACTGTTAAACCTACGGTAATTGCCCTGGTAAGAGATCATTAAGACACCTGATTAAGGTATTTAAAAATTAATTCCAGGTGTTAGCAAAGTCCTTTATTTTGTTTTATACCAGTATAGTCAGGAATGTTCTTTATTGATTCTTGCTTTAGTGGTATACTGAATAACTGATGTGTAATAAGTTTTAAGTCTACATGAAACTCAGCACTTATGTCCCTAAGGTTAGGGTTAGGAAACAAACCATAAGACCAATCCTACTTATGTCTCAGTGTGCATCCGTCTATTTGATGCCTGCTTTGAAAAAGGGAGCTGTCAATCATCCAGCTAAACCAGTGTCATACCCTCAGCGTCACTTCTAATGTTACTCATGAACAGACATGCTTCCTGATATTGTTCTTTGCTCAGACTCGCTCTCCCAGTTTAAAACTAGACTAAAGACGCATCTCTTCAGCCAGGCATTCATATACATGTTTTATCTTACAGTTACTGTAAATCCGGCCTCTGGTTCTTAAACGCCAGAGGAGAACTGGCCCCCGACTGAGCTTGGGTTCTCCCAAGGTTTTTTTTTTCTCTCCATTAGGTCCCCTGATGGAGTTTTAGGACACCAGTAGGTCACCCGATGGAGTTTTTGGACACCAGTAGGTCACGTGATGGAGTTTTTCGATTCCTTGCCACTGTTGCCTTTGGCTTGCTCAGTTGGGGATATTCAAATTAATTAACCAATCATTAATACCATTGATCAGCCCAACCAAACATGGATGTTTTTCCACCAAGAAACAAACACTGTTATGTTATTTTGATTGATACTGTGAAGCTGCTTTGATACAATCTATATTGTGAAAAAGCGCAATATAAATATACTTGACTTGAGATGCAAACAAGCCCTAACAAGCCCCCAACCTCTCCGACACAGAGACCATAAAATATATATTTAAAAAGAATTGCACATACACAAACACAGACCTCCAAATATAAACTGAGACACTTGCTCGTGTGGTTAATAGATGTTAGTATAATGTAACATTGCTGTTTGACAGTATTGAAAGGACAGATAATACTGTTTTCCATTTATAGCCAGTAGTCCAGTGCACACCCTTTCAAATACTTTCCTCAAAACACTGAACTTAAACTCAGAGTGCTATTGACCGCAAAAGGTCAAGGTAATTCATTTAAAGCCATTGCCGCTCATTTGTTTGCCTTTGGCTAGAATCCATTTCCTTTACCCTGTTTTGTTCTTCTCATCCGCACTCTTGTTTTTCTGACCTTGTGTTTGGAATTTTTAAGCCTTTCTAGAGACAATCTTCATTCTTCAGCTTCACTGGATTACGAGATACATGCATAACCACACTGAGGAAACACATTCATAGACACACACGTACATGCATACCTGAAAAACATTCCATTCGGGGAAATACTTTGACCCGCAATCAGGACACAATAGGTATTGTGTGCCCTCCCTTTATCTGAGCAGTAGTGTGTTTCCCTGATCGCCCGCTGAACCTGGCAGGAAGCTGTCACAATGGCTAATAAATTTACAGGGCGATCAATGAGAAGCATTATGGTGACCCAAAAGGAAGGAGAGAGACAGAGAGGGAGAGAGAGAGAGAGAGAGAGAGAGAGAGAGAGAGAGAGAGAGAGAGAGACAGAGAGAGAGAGAGAGAGAGAGAGAGAGAGAGAGAGAGAGAGAGAGAGAGACAGAGAGAGGGAGAGAGAGAGAGAGAGAGAGAGAGAACTGACATGGTCGGTGTTTATTTAGTTTGGTGTGCATTTCATAACCATAAATAAGAGGAACACAGTGTGAGCGCACACACAATACCCTATGCAGAAACAGGCTCATAATTTCATAAACAGTAAATTATTGTTGTGCTGATCTGGAACAATATGAAAGAACAAAGCGCCTAACAGTAACTCTCTGGGTGAACAAGGGATATGCTATATTTTCCTTTGTAATTTGCTGTGCTGTTGATTAAAATGCCCTTAGCTTTGCATATGTAGAATTATGATGATGCTGTGGTCTTTATAACTCAAGTTCTGCTTTACAGTGCTGTTATTATTGTTGAATTGCATGTTGCTGTGCTACTCTAAGCTATGCATCTTCATGCTCTGTCATACCTGTGCTAAGTATAAGGTTGAATAACTAAATAAAAGTCATGATGTTTTTCAGTAAGCTTGCCCATATTGTCTTTTCCGCGTTTCATGAATATGCTACTTTTTGGAACATGTAGCGGTGTAACACGACCAATACATCGCTGTGTTGTCTGAGCTGAGGGAATAAAACATCTCCTCTCTCTTGCTCACTTTCCCCATAACTCAGATGTGTCAGAGTCTGTGAAGGGCCTATGTTTTGTGGTGTGTGTGTGTGCGTACGTGTGTGTGTGTGTATGCATAATTACTGAATATATATTATTTTAAAGTATCCTTCCCCAGCGCTGGGACATAGGCCTACCTTCACTATTTGTCTCATACCAGCTACTATTCAGCCAGATGGCACAAGATGAAAGACTTCTTATCAGTGTCTCTCGTGTCAGGGAGGAAGAGCCACTCCCTGTCTTATCACCCTCGTCCGGAGGGGTCCATGACATCACTGAGGGCCCCTACATGCATTTGATTACTAATGTGTCTTCATAATACTGACTCATCACACTGTCCGTCAGTTCAGAGCACAGAGCATGAATGGAGTTATGCCAATGCCAATTTCAGTATCTATTTTTATAACTTGTGTAAATCGTACAAGCCACACTGCTGACACTCAAGAAAAGTTTGTATTCCCCTGACACATGCAATAAAAAAGGAGTATAAACTGAAATGGTCAACATGAAATGAATTTTTTTTTTTTTTGCTTTAGTATGTGAATAATCCAGTCAGTGTAATAAATTCAGTGTTTTGCAGTGAGCTATTATTTAACCCTCTTCTTTCTCTTCTGCTACTCTATGACCTGTTGTGAATGTGTTGATTGGGTTGCTTACATTCTGCTAATGAAGTGCAGATCACTAATACTCCTGCCAGCATTCACTTTAGCGCGCTGGTCTCAGATCAGCCCTCAGCACATGAATTCCTATTAACACTGCAATAACACTGCAGCTTAGAAAACTGTTCTCAGAACAAAGCATTTTTCTTGTTTACCTCACAGATTTGCTTTATTACAAGTTATGCAAAAGGAAATCGCAAAAGGAAATCGCATTTTGTTTTCGGTCAATGACTTTCAGAGTCAGTAAAATGATCTGAACTTCCCATTAGTGCATGTTTTTATATTGCCTCACATTCAGTACAGACTGCGAATTCGCACCAACAACCAACATTTGATAAAAACAATTATTTATTTAATTATTTAATTGATTTTTTTTCAATAATAGGTGGTGCCTTTGATATATGATTTGCTAACAACTGCTTTATGAGTAAGACAAATTAATTTAGCCTATATTACGTTGAGTGAACATGGCATCTTGTTGCTATTTTCTTTAAGCCTTCAGTATTCAGTTTTCATATAGCAGTCTTTAACAAAATAAAAAAAGCTGAAAACCCAAAAGAATGAGTCCAAACCTGAGGTCAGGCTCTTAATCACACAGTAAATCTGTGGTGTGTCTTCTCCCATGTATTTAGCATTCCTGCATGCAAGTTACATTTCTCTTTTCTGTGATTCTCTTCTCTTTCCCTCTGTTTCTGCCACCATCCAGAAAGCAAACACACAAATGCCAGAGGGTAATTACAAAGGACTCAGCGACTAAAAATATTGACCACAACTGCACTACTAAGAGATGCATTAAGATCTGGTTACACTGGGCCCTCATTCCATAACTAAATGGGCTCTAGATGTTTGCTGAAGTGTCCACTACAGAGGCTGAAAGTTTACTAAGAGTTGATATGTCACACTGAATTTTTTTTTATGCTGAACTTACTGTTTCATTTTTAAATCAGCATTTGCAGCCATTGTGACAGAGAGAATATATGCACTCACACACACTGCTGGCATGTGTTCATCTAGAAACATCCTCTCCCAAACACACAAAACACTCCCTGAGCGCGCACACACTTTCATTATAGCCTTATCGATCATCCCCCCTCTTGTTCGTCCAAGGGATTATGACTTCAAATGGCTCCCCTCAGTGCCTCTACTAGAGACCATGAAAAAGAAACTGTGAGAGGAAGATATAAGACAGAGAGGCATTATAAAGGAATGCTCGTCGCAGTATCTGTCAGTCAGTCTATCTAACATTTTATAAGTCTGTCTGTTAATCTATCTATCTATCTATCTATCTATCTATCTATCTATCTATCTATCTATCTATCTATCTATCTATCTATCTATCTATCTATCTATCTATCTATCTATCTATCTATCTATCTATCTATCTATCTATCTATCTCTCTGTCTGTCTGTCTGTCTGTCTGTCTGTCTGTCTGTCTGTCTGTCTGTCTGTCTGTCTGTCTGTCTGTCAGTCAGTCAGTCAGTCCGTCCGTCCGTCCGTCCGTCCAACCATCCTTCCATCCACCCATCCATCCATCCATCCATCCATCCATCCATCCATCCATGGTTGACTGCAATATGCAGGTAGACATCAGAATTCAGCACAGTGACTGTGTGTGTAGTTGTGGCAGACTCTGAGACTGGAGCGGGGTTAGAGGAGGACAGTCAAAGTGTCTCTGTCTACAAACGCTGGCTGAAGCAGTCTGGAAGCAATGTTGAACACATTACCATGACTGAGCAATCTCACTGCAATGAGACTCGTCTAGGATGGAGATGCTTACAGTAATATATTATTAAACTCACTGATAAAAGACTCTCTCTATTCCTGTCATCTATGTATCTCTCTCCCTTCTTCTGCAGGCTAAATTTAGCGTCTTTGTTCCAGTACAAAATGTGAATATTCCAGATAGGAGTCTGGGGAGCGAGATGTCAGATCTAATATATCGGAACTAGGCAGCTTTGCAGCAAAGAAAACAGTGTTTGTAAATGTTTGCATATTTTTCATGCGTGTCTGTGTTTATGGCAGAGTGTGTCTGTAGCAAGTAAGAGAGAATCAAATGCAAAAAAAAAAAAAACATCAGGTAGTACTCAGTATGAACAATTTTTTAGGTGCACTAGACTGTCCTGGATGTGTCTGTCATCATAAAATTGTAAGATAAGTAGGCATACTTTCAGTTAAGCATGCAATGGGTCATATATACAATACTGTTACAGTAAAATGTTTGGGTCAGTAAGATTTTTCTCATTTTTCTTTTTGAAAGAGTCCCTTTATGCTCACCAAGGCTGATTTTATTGTATCAAAAATACAGAAGAAAACAGTAATATTGTTAAATATTATTACAATTTACTTTTTTTTTTTCCAACTGCTTACACACAAAATCCTTACTTGTCAAACAATTTCTGAAACCTGACACTCAAACTCTGCCTTCTACTCAAAACACTTTTTGCAAACCACAACACACAATTCTCTATGTAACACACAAAAATCAAACAGGAAGTATCTTGATTTCCTTTTTCAAACACACCTATCTAAATGCCTCACTAATTCATCAGTGCCTCACAGTAACTCATCACATGCAAACACGATCATGGCTTTAGAATAGGCCTAAATAGGCCTAAGCTCAAGTTATAGGTTTTTCGGACTGTGTAAAACTGTATTGACAACCAAAAAAGCTTACAGTAAAAAAATAAATAGTTTGGTTTTAATCTTGCTTTCAATTTTGCACAGAAATGTACATAGGAGCTCATGAAAGAAGAGCTTTAGGTTTTGAATAACTGTGATATGATATATCCAAAATATAATATTATGGCAAATATGTTTTAACGTTTGACAAATGTTTGCTTTTCAGAAGTGTGTATGTGATATTTTGAATGCAGTGCTTCATTTTGCAAGAGATGTGAGGCATTTTGCATTTTGTGTGTGTAATTCTTGGATTTTGTGTGTAAAGTTTGGGGGAAAAAAGAGGCACAGTTTTGAAAAAGCAGTTGAAAAAAAACTGTTTACTATTACAGTAAATATATTTTAAAGTGTAATTTATTTATGTGATGACAAAGCTGAATTTTCAGCATCATTACTCCAGTCTTCAGTGTCACATGATCCTTCAGAAATCGTTCTGATTTCATTCTGATACTGATTTGGTGCTCAAGAAACATTTCCTATATTACTATTATCAATATTAAAAACAATTGTGTTTCTTCCTTCTTACAGTAATATTTTTGTGAAAACTGTGATACTATGATAAATCTCTTTGATGCATTTAAAGTGCAAAAGAACAATATGCGTTTGAAACAGAAATCTGTTGTCACATTATAAATGTCTTTACTGTCACTTTTGACCAATGCATCTTTGCTGAATAAAAGTATTTCTTAAAATTGCACTGACCCCAAACTTTTGAATGGTAGTGTGTGTGTGTGTGTGTGTGTGTGTGTGTGCGTGCGTGCGTGCGTGCGTGTGTGTGTGTCCTTTGACCATGAATGTTTTTTTATGTGAGTGTTCTGCTGTTTTGAGATGCATGATGGTGGTTTGACGTTCTTGCCTATTGTGCCCCTTGATGTGATCACAGTTACATCCTAAAACAGCAGGGATGAGGAGGGTCAAAAGTCATGGAGGTCAGCTGTGGCTTGGTCTTTACCTTCCTGCACGGCACACTCCAGACGTCTCCTTGGCTCCAAAAACAATAACAAAAATGTGTGTCTGTGTGCATATTTGTGTGTCCATGCCTTTTTTTGTCTGAAGCTTGCAAAAGACATGACAGTATATGTACAGCGGGTGAAATAAGTATTGAACACGTCACCATTTTTCGCAGTAAATATATTTCCAAAGGAGCTATTGACATGAAACTTTCACCAGATGTTGGTAACAACCCAAGTAATCCATACATACAAAGAAACCAAAACAAAGAAGTTCAGAAGTGAAGTTATGTGTAATAATGTGAAATGACACAGGAAAAAAGTATTGAACACGCTTACTGATATTTATTCAATACTTTGTACAAAAGCCTTTGTTGGTAATGACAGCTTCAAGACGCCTCCTGTATGGAGAAACTAGTCGCATGTATTGCTCTGGTGTGATTTTGGCCCATTCTTCCACACAAATAGTCTTCAAATCTTGAAGGTTCCGTGGGCCTCTTCTAAGAATCTTGATCTTCAGTTCTTTCCATAGATTTTCAATGGGATTTAAGTCAGGTGATTGGCTGGGCCATTCTAGCAGCTTTATTTTCTTTCTTTGAAACCAGTTGAGAGTTTCAAAGTGTGTTTGTCTTGCTGAAATGTCCACCCTCGTTTCATCTTCATCATCCTGGTAGATGGCAGCAGATTTCTGTCAAGAATGTCTCTGTAAATTTGCCCATTCATCCTTCCTTCAATTATGTGAAGTTTGCCAGTACCATTTGGTGAAAAGCAGCCCCACACCATGATGTTCCCACCTCCAAACTTCACTGTTGGTATGGTGTTATTAGGGTGATGTGCAGTGCCATTTCTCCTCCAAACATGGTGTGTATTATGGCATCCAAACAGTTCAATTTTGCTCTCATCTGACCACACTATATTTTCCCAGTATTTCACTGGCTTCTCCAAATGTTGTGCAGCAAACTTTAAACGAGCTTCAACATGCTTTTTCTTCAGCAATGGAGTCTTGCGTGATGAGCGTGCATACAGGCCATGGCGGTGGAGTGCATTACTTATGATTTTCTTTGAGACAACAGTACCTGCTAATTGCAGGTCTTTTTGAAGCTCTCCACAAGTGGTCATTGGCTCTTGAACAACTCTTCTGATTATTCTTTTCACTCCTCTGTCAGAAATATTGCGAGGAGCACCTGGTCGAAACAAATTTATGGTGAAATGATTGTCTTTCCACTTCCGTATTATGGCCCCAACAGTGCTCACTGGAACATTCAGGAGCTTAGAAATGCGCCTATAACCAATGCCATCATTGTGTTTTGCAACAATTAGGTTGCGAAGGTCTTGAGACAGCTCTTTGCTTTTACCCATCATGGGATGTGTCTTGTGTGACACCTTGGCAATGAGTCCTTTTTGTAGGCCATCAGTTGAGATTGAACCAGCTGATATTAATTTGTACTGACAAGGGTCTGGATTGCTTTTTAGTTTCTGATAGTTTTCAGCTGTCGTCTTGGCTTTCCATGCCTTTTTGCACCTCCCTTTCTTCATGTGTTCAATACTTTTTCCCTGTGTCATTTCACATTATTACACATAACTTTATTTCTGAACTTCTTTGTTTTGGTTTCTTTGTATGTATGGATTGCTTGGGTTGTTACCAACATCTAGTGAAAATTTCATGTCAATAGCTCCTTTGGAAATATATTTACTGAGAAAAATTGTGACGTGTTCAATACTTATTTCACCCGCTGTATATGCTCTGTATATTTCAGCTTCAAACATGCTCATGCTTATTTTTAAAGACAGAAACTAGCATTGATGATTCGCTTATGGGTTCAATTAAAACCCCCAAATTCTATAATTATTTACTCATCCTCATGTTGTTAATATAATTTCCATACTATGAAAGTCAGTGGCGTCCAATGTTGTTTTTGACTTCCAATGTATGAACAAAACAACTGAAAAATTATTTAAAAAAAAATGTTCCATAGAAAGAATAACCTCCTACAGGTTTGGAACTACACAAGGATTAGTAAATGATGACAGAATTTTCATTTTTGTGTGAACTATCCATTGAAAAGAGATCAAGTCAAATAGAGCAAAAGAGACAAAGAGACCTAGCATATTCAATCCACATCATACATTGTAATACCCACAGCCAAAAGTTCTATTTTCATCTTTTTCTATTTTCTATTTCTATTTCGTTTCTATTTGCGTCCCTGTGGTTTGGAAATGAGCAACCTGGCCTGGAATATTCAGTCACTTATCTGTGTGACCGCATACATTTGTATGGTCAATAGCTAGAATAACTCTCCACAACATGACGATTTAGTGAAAATGAAAAACAGCTTGGGGTTCTTGTGTTTACGTGTCCTGGAGTCACTCAGAATCACAAACAGGAAGTGGTTGTGGAGGGAGGTACAGCAACAAGGAGTCAACTCTGATATTGACCTCTATTAGAGCGACAGTGCAACCACACAGTATGTCGGAGCACATGTCCCTATATGGCTGATAGAAACATTAAATGTTTTATGTATTATACCCTCTGAGATTGTTTACACGTATGCAATTGGCAGATGGTTTCGTCCAAATAACCTTACACAGTGTTGAAGGCATACATTTTTTATATCCGTTCATGTATTTTTCAGTTCGCTGGGAATCAAACCTATGATCTTGGCATTACTAACGCCATTCTCCACTGTTAGAAGTTTTCTTGAGTGCTTTTCTTCCAGGTGTGAGAGCGATTTATTTCAGGTTTACTGATTTTACTTGATTCTTTTTTGTTTTTCTTAGAGTGATTTTTGGTGAATTGTATTGAATTAAATGAAAGCCATAACCCACCATAATGATTGTACTCAAACTCTCTTCCCTAACTATAGGAGTTGGCGCACTTTGTTTCTGCTCCTCAAAAAGCAGTGTGAACATCTAGGGGGAATATTATATATTAATATATAATAGCACAGAACCAGCAAAGCCATGATGAAACTTGGCTTCAGCTTTGAACAGAATTTCAGTGGGTGCCGTGGCAAGTACTAAATAAATTGGCTAATGAGACTGCATATCCATCATGGTGGAAGGGGATGTTCTCAATCTGATACATATACTGTATCTTCAAACTGGAATTCATGGAATGCCTTTCCCTGGAGCAGGTGCTTCCCGAAACCTCAGCCAATTCATGTGCTTCTAATTGAAGATCATCTGTGGGACAGTAAATGCAAGTCTGTAAATAAAGAGATAAGTATAGTAACAAAATGTGTGTGCATAAACAGCTATCCATTGTGAGAGTGTTATCAGAACTGCTAAAACACTTTTGATTGGAATGTAATGTTATTTGCCCACTACTAAGTTTTTCCAAGTAAAAAGTGATCAATGGAACACACCATGCGCCTCATTATCAGGTTCATACATGGATGTGTTTAAAAGAAGCCCCATATTATCATTCAAAACACACTGTAATGCGTTGCAATGTATTATCATGCCATACAGCTCTGTGGCTCCACCACACAGGAAGGAAGGCATCAATAGGACGTCTAGATAGGCAAAGAATGTCCATGGAGACAGTATGGAGCCAGAAAGACATTCTTTAATGTCTCTGTTTATTAATTCAATAAGTGGTAAACATTTTTTTTAAAGCATCAGGTTCCTAAAAACATCTCCCATAAAGACAACAAGAAGAACTTTACAACGTAACATAACACAACCTTAAAAAGATAATTAAAAAGCTCTGTGGAATACTTGATTCTGATTGGTTAATTGTGACGTTTATTCACCGCCATTCATGGCAATGCTGTACATTAGTCCACTCATCCGAGTAATTGTAACTGGAGCTACTATCATGTCTCTAGTATCATGCAGAGATCTTGTTTTATACGCAACTGGTGCAATTTCTGTATCAGTTATCGATCGCAGTGAAAATGACCTATTACTGTAATTAAATATTAATATTACTGTAATATTGTTGCAGCATTCATCTTGTTGCTCGTTTGATTGTTTTATTATTTTTTCTTAGTGGAAGCTTTAAGATATACAGCTAAGATTATAAAATAATATTTTGTGACCGGCCCCATAGTTATTTATTTAGAATCCAATATTAAGTGAAGCTGGAACACTTGGTATTCTGCTGATACCTAAATCAACATGTGAACTGAAAGGAACATGTAAATATTTTGTGTGGAAAAGTCAGCAGAGTTCTCTACTGCTGTGTCTTGGCTCGTTTCATAATTTAAAACAGCTAACAATAAAGTAGGGGAATACATAAAAGTATAATGATGGAGAAAGAGGGAACGCAAGAGAAACGACCAAAGAGATCAAACAGACTAGGAAAACTAGATACTTTTCTGTGATCTCGAGTTTGATCTGCAAACACAGAATTAGAATGAAAAGAATAAACAGCACCAGCTACAGCAGGGTAAACACGGCCAATGAGAGAAAAAAAACAGAGAGAGATGAATGACATGATGAATAAATAATAGTAATAAGTATGAAAACAAAATAGAATTGTAGCCTACATGAGGAGGCTGGATCATGCGAGCATATAAACTAAAACTTTGTAGTCTTTGCAAAGTCTTGGGTTTAAGTAAACACATTGTGTCTTCATTGCTGTGACCTATTCCTTTTATTCCACTTTCTGTTAATCAGTCTCCCCCCTCCCCCCCTCCACTAGGTTTTATGCACAGCTTTTTTTAGCTGAGTCAGAGGCCATTCACCACTTGGGGCCATAACGCCCTGTGACAGCTAAAAAGCCTGTAGTCTCCCGGCTGCCAGAATCCTCTTATTCACTGCATTGGTCTGAGCCCGTCCCTCTCCCGCTCTCACCATGGCTACAGTCACCAGAAGCATCATCAGCCAGAGCTGTGCACAACTCGACGCAGCGCTGCAGATGAGCACTATTTACTTTGATCCATTCCATGTTAAAAATATCGTGGTTTTAAATAAAGTGGATTTAGGAATCTGTTCCGACATTATCCTTTAAATGATTGATCTACTGAAGGCCAAATCCCTGTGTTGGAAAAAAAAATGAAAACATGAAGTTGAGTGGTAGGAATTGCTATCAGGGGCCCATTTATCTTGTCACAGCAATAATTGTGCAATTTAACTTAATGGGGAAAACATGTGGCTCATATCCTTTGAGGCACATTTACATTTATACTAATGCTTATATTAATAATTCACAAGTTAAATTTTTTCCTTTTTTCATTTTGTAATTATATGACCAGAGTCCATTTTTGACAATTATGGAGCTTTTATGATTTTGATCATGACAGTTTTCAAGTACAGCTGTTTTACTGCTAATAATATTAATATCATGAAATTGAAATGTTGTTGTGGAGACGGTGAAAGCATCTGTCATGTCTATTGCGATCTCAAAACTCTGTCTAAATCTAGACTAAAAACACATCTCTTTAACCTGGCATACACATAAAAAATTATACATTCCTATTATTCAAATCAGTTCAATTATAATTAGGATTATTAGATCAGCCATAACCGGGAACACTTCCTATGTACTTTGGTTGTGGGCTTTACATCATAAGAAGAATGGCATCTACGCTAATGTTAGTCTTTCTGCATATTCCGATGTTTACTGTAATCTGCTGGATCCAGGCCGTATCCAGACCAGATGGAGGACCTGCGCCTGGACATGACCACAACGCATGATGTAGTCAGCCGGATCCAGGTCGTATCCAGACCAGATGGAGGACCTGCGCCTGAACACGACCACAACGCATGATGTAGTCAGCCGGATCCAGGCCGTATCCAGACCAGATGGAGGACCTGCGCCTGGACACGACCACAACGCATGATGTAGTCAGCCGGATCCAGGCCGTATCCAGACCAGATGGAGGACCTGCGCCTGAACACGACCACAACGTATCCCTGAAGTGTCAGCAGAGATTGTGTCATCTAGACTCTCATCAAAGGCCTCATCGACACGACAGCCATCAACACTGATCCTCAACAAACCCGTCTCCATCCCGGAGTGATGACTCCGATCTTAAACCAGATGGAACTGGATAATATTCTGATTGTTCCAAACCAATCTGACTTCTGACCTGTAATTCTGCCTGGATCATAATCATACACTGTTCGTTTGTTGGCCAGAGGAGAACTGGCCCTCGACTGAGCCTGGGTTCTCCCAAGGTTTTTTTCTCCATTCTCCATTCAGGAGTTTTGGTTCCTTGCCACTGTTGCCTTTTTACACCTTTGTTGCCATTGGCTTGGCTTGTTTAGTTGGGGACATTAAATGTAACATTTAATTTAATATTCAACAATAATATTGATCTGCCTGTAATGACACTATTATACAAGAACTGAACTGAGCTGAACGATGACATCACGGTTTACTCCAGAGAGGCTATATATATATATATATATATAGCCTTGAGCCGCACTGGGGTCAGACAGATCAGACAACAGCCTGAGAAAGTAGTCACTATGTCTGATTTCAAAGAAATTGATGGCAAAATTTTGGAAGAAATCGTACAGCACCTTAAAACATCAACCTGCGCCCTTGACGCACTTCCCACATCTTTTTTCAAAACTGTGTTACACAGCTTAAAAGCAGATCTCCTAGAAGTGGTAAATGCCTCACTTCTCTATGGGAGTTTTCCGAACTCCCTGAAAACTGCAGTTGTCAAGCCCCTCCTGATAAAGAGCAATCTGGATAAGACCATATTAAACAACTATAGACCGATCTCAAATCTTCCTTTCATAGGCAAGATTATTGAAAAAGTTGTCTTCAATCAGCTGAACAAATTCTTAAGCTCGAATGAATACTTTGGCAACTTTCAATCTGGTTTCCGACCGCATCACAGCACAGAGACAGCGCTCATAAAGATAATAAACGATATTCGCTTAAATACTGACACAAGCAAATTTTCAGTTCTAGTACTACTCGACCTCAGTGCTGCATTTGACACTGTCGATCACAACATACTTCTTGACAGGCTGGAAAACTGGGTCGGGCTTTCTGGGATAGTCCTAAAATGGTTCAGGTCATACTTAGAAGGGAGAGGTTATTATGTGACTATAGGAGACCATACGTCTGAGAGGACATCCATGACATGCGGAGTCCCTCAAGGCTCAATTCTTGCGCCACTCCTATTCAACCTGTACATGCTCCCAATGAGCCAAATAATGAGAAAGAACCAAATCTCTCACCATAGCTATGCAGACGACACACAGCTCTACTTAGCCCTATCGCCTAACGATTATAGCCCCATTGACTCCCTGTTCCAATGCATTGATGAAGTCAACAGTTGGATGTGCCAAAACTTCATTCAGTTAAACAAAGACAAAACTGAAGTCATTGCGTTTGGAAACAAAGATGAAGTTCTCAAGGTGAACGCATACCTTCAGTCTAGGGGTTAAACAACCAAAAATCAAGTCAGGAATCTTGGTGTGTCTCTAGAGTCAGACCTTAGTTTCAGTAGTCATGTCAAAGCAATAACTAAATCAGCATACTATCATCTGAAAAATATTGCAAGAATTAGATGCTTTGTTTCCAGTCAAGACTTAGAGAAACTTGTGCGTACTTTCATCACCAGCAGGGTGGATTATTGTAATGGACTCCTCACTGGCCTTCCTAAAAAGACCATTAGACAGTTGCAGCTCATACAGAACGCTGCTGCCAGGATTCTGAGCAGAACCAGAAAATATGAACACATCACACCAGTCCTCAGGTCTTTACACTGGCTCCCAGTTACATATAGAATTGATTTTAAAGTATTATTACTGGTATATAAATCATTCAATGGCCTATGACCTCAATACATTGCAGATATGCTCACTAAATATAAACCCAACAGATCACTCAGATCACTAGGATCACATCAGCTAGAAATACCAAGGGTTCACTCTAAGCAAGGGGAGTGTGCTTTTAACTACTATGCCAGCCGTAGCTGGAACCAGCTTCCAGAAGAGATCAGATGTGCTCCTACAGTAGTCACATTCAAATCCAGACTCAAAACACTTCTGTTTAGCCATGCATTTACTGAATAAGGACTGTGCCACTGCTCGTCCGATTGTTTGTACTGTATTTTATTTAATGTTTTAATTATTCTGATTTCATTTGATTATTTCTGTATTTTATCTTTTATTCTAAACTGTTTTAATTATTCTGATTTCTTTTCGGATTGTCTTTTCTATTTCTGATGAGCACTTTGAATTACCATTGTATATGAAATACATATAAATAAACTATATAAATAAACTTGCCTTGCCTTGCCTTGCCTATATATATATATATATATATATATATATATATATATATATATATATATATATATATA
>CM060620.1:31154561-31319561 GCA_030578275.1 Meda fulgida
TGGATCTGTCGTGCCAGAAGATGTGCGTGGAGAGCGATGGATGTGAAATCGAGGGGTGCAGCAGTTCGGATGTGGTGCACACGCTGTCTGGAAGCATGAGTCCCACTCTTAAATCCAGTACAGACCTGCATCCCTGCAAACCTGGGCAAAAATTCCGTGCCGCATTACTCCGATGCCGGACTCCGCTCGTTGCCGCCGGGATTCTGAGTTTTGGGAATGTGCTCAATTACATGGACAGATACACCGTAGCAGGTAAGACCAGCATTTTCTATGTAGCTATAGATGTTCGCTTTACTCAGGAGAGCAACAACAGCGATAGTCACCATTGTTTAATGTTTCACTTACAATGTTTCGGTTACACACTGGCCAGGAAAATCACATTGTAAACATTAACATAAGTCAAGTGATCATCTGTAGGCTTTATCTCTCTGCACACGTGCTGCGTTTTATTGAACGGGTTCCAGCTCTTATATCTAACGTTGTGTGATTTAATCAAATCACACGGATTGTACAAGGTAACCCCGTTGTTCTAACATGATATTGATTACTATTGTAAATGATCTTAGATCAATCTAATCTGACTTTATGTCTCGCAAAAGAGACATAATCTAAAGTCTCATGACAATCTACATTTTATGTCATTATGAGCTTTTTTTCAAATCAGTAGGCTATTACACATATAGGCTCCCATACAGTAGCCTATAGTATAGGCTAACAATGTGCATAGGCTATAAACTCCACACAATAATTAGCCTGTGTATGAGGTTCATTAATTTAGCATTGTCTGTAGGCTAAATGTACATTTTTATTCAAATCACGTAACGTAGCGTTATTTACCCATTGATGGATGTATAGCCTCATGGACACTGCGTCCAATACGCTACAAACATTCACAGACCTCATTTAAAGCAGTAGCGCTATACTCGAGGATATTACAGTCCAAAGTAATTTAGAGCAAACTTCTCGAGGGACACATCTTATATCCATGGTTTTATAAATAGTAACCTCAGTAGCGCCACACACAAGATGCCCTTGGATCAAGTTATTCAGGAATAAAGGCAGAGCGCAGCCGTGGTCTGACACGTTTCCATAGAAACTAGAACAGATCTAATCTACTAGTTCTTCTGTTGTCAAATGTGTCATCCCTCAAAAAGTGCGGATTATTTCGTTTTTTGTTGTTGTTGTATGGGTAGCCTAGGCTACTTAGTGATCTGAGGCGACATGTCATCTGACATTTGCTCCAGCGCACTCTGAGAGGGGCAATTTTCATGAATAACTAATGATAAGCGATTAGAGATTTGGAACAAGGCAAGAGTGAACTATTAGCTACGGATTTCTCTGAAATGCGGGATTTAGTATAGCCGTCAATAGTGGATATACGACTCTTTTAATCCACGTCCCCTCATTGCTTTACTATGACATTGTTTGCTTCTGTTTCTTGATTGGTCGCATTGTGATTTTGATTGATATGATGTAAGTTGCCTACCAAGAAATGTTCATATGCACTTCCTTCATTATCAGGTGAAGTTTGTGAAACATATATATATATATATATATATATATATATATATATATATATATATATTTATTTTTTTTTTTTTCCATTTTAAACGCCTATAGCCTATGTAACATAGACATTGTAGGAAAAACGGTATTTTTACATTATGACGATTCCATAATTGAAATGGGAATGTTGCAGTGTCTGTTCTTTCTGCGCTGAACATCACGTCCCCCCAGCGCGCGCTTCACAGATACTTTTGACAGCGCGAGATGCTTGACGCGCCTCTGCAGCATGTAGGCTACTTTATTGTATTGGGGGGCTGTTGTTATTTTAGCAAAGCCCGGGATGCCTCCAGTTGCAGGATCTGCTTTGGCAAGGTATTCTCTCATCCTTTCATATAGGACTAAACGTAAAAGGTGCGTTATCTTGCCAGATGTGTTACATCACGTACGCGTACAATTTTAAGACGTCAGTCAGTATTGGGGTGAAGTGCGAGAAGACGTGAAAGGAGAACATTAAACAAGGCAACGTTATCGGCTCATGGCGATTTTGTAGCGCTCGATTGTATACTACAAGGTTCAGCAACATTACATACGACAGTCGAGCTGTGATAACATGATAACGTGGGTATATGTAATCTCGCCAGTTTCACTCAAAGGTTATCCTGAATAGACAAATTTATCATCCCCTTTCATTGATATCAATGTAAGCTAAATTCCATCCGGTTTTTCTCAAGTGAGTTAACAAATACACACGTTTGTCTATGAAATAGATTCTTTATCATAGGCTACAACTGCTCATGTGAAACACATACACGGCTGATCAACCTCTTAACCTCTGAACAGTGTAGATGAATGAATAGAAGGAGATTGAGAATATGTATAGAGAAATGCGTGAGACGATGATTGCAGTGAGATTGCAGCAAAAATGGTCAATTCTCAGGAGAGAAGTTTTGCAAATGTGTTTGGTGTGTGAGTGCTGCAGCAGCAGACTGAATGTTTTTGAGTTGAGTATGCACCTCAGTATGCATTATGGGAAGCGTATGTGAGGGTGAAGCCCCCTTCATGGGTAAAGAGGAGAGGCTATCTGACGCAGCCATCCTGCAGTGGCGACGGTCACTCATTAGTATGTGTGTCTGAGAGAGAGAGAGAGAGAGAGAGAGAGTGAGAGAGAGAGAGAGAGAGAGAGAGAGAATGATCCACATGGTTGAGAGACCTCCTCACCACTGCTGTTCAATCATTTGTACTGCAGTCAGACTGACACTGGGATCATATTAATGATGTTCAGCAGTGTGTAAGTACTTGTGGGTTTGTGTGTCTGAGGGAAAATTAGAGATAGTACACCCAAAATAAATTCTGTCATCATTTACTCACCTGTATGTCGTTCCAAACCCGTATGACTTACTTTAAATGTAGAACACATACGAATATACATTAGAATAAAAATCTGTGTTTTTTTCATACAATGAAACACAGTAGGGTCCAATGTTGTTTTGACTTTCAAAATTAAAAAAAAGGGAAAAATTAATGTAAGTTTGGAATGACTTGAGAGTGATTAAATGATAACAGCATTTTGGTTTATGGGTAAACTATCCCTGTAAAAGCAAACACATGTTTTGCCATAATTTAAAAATAAATTCATTAAGCCATGCTTTAACATTTGCAGTGGTATAGTAAAAAATGGAAAACAGAACTGTGCCCACTTAAGTTTTAGGGCAGCAGTTTACTCTCACACACAAACAAAATTAAATGCATGCAGCAATTGCTTGAAAAACTGAACAACTTAACATTACATTCTCAGTCAGTGTCTTACATACAAATGAAGGCAGTCCAAATGACTATATTCGGGTCTAATAAATACCGTCACTGTGAAAACACTTAATTTGAGTTTCTTTGCTATTTATGTCATATCCAATTACTGCCAGTTTAACTTTTTACAAGCCCTTCTTCAAGGCTGTGGTTGTCTTGGAATCTTTTATCATCAACCAAAGTCTCTCATCACTGTTAGCCAGAACCAAATGTTAATTCTGTAAAAAAGCAGCGTGTGTCATTTTGGCCTCGTCGGTCTTATGTTTAACTGATATTCTTGTGTGTGAAAGAGAACAGCAAAGCTCTAATTTAGCTGTGTTCTCCACCTAAACAAAACACACTAGTGAGTGTGCAGTTTTTACAGCAAAGGAGAGACAACCAATCCCTCATGAGGAACCACAGAGCACGAAATGAAGCATAGAGGAAGAAAACCATGCTAGTATGTGCATGTGTCCTGAATGTTTGGGAAAACTTGCTTATTACCTGTGTCAAGTTTGGATTGTGGTTAGGGGTAAGTGTAATATGATCACTATAGGCTTGTGTTGTGGTGGTTGGGCTATCTGCTATAACTCATATCTGGCTTGTCAAAGTCGTAGGAGACTTTATCCTTCTTTATGTTTAGCCCGAGGTGCATTTCTACAACGTTGGGGCTGATTTGCCCTCATCTTTCCCTCCCTATTGGCCCATTATAGTTGTCCACTATCTATATCCGTCTCTTTCTGTCTCCAACACAGCCTCCAGTGGGACTGAGAGATCAGATTGATGGGACTGAGGTTGTGAACCATTTAGTTTGATTAAATTTGTGGTTTGGCTGTGATGGCTCAGACCCAAGGAGGCTGGCTGGCATGAGTCCCTCCAGCAGACAGGCTGAGCTCAACAACAGATTACGGTTAAGAGAGGGATTAGGAGGCGCGGGGAATACCACAGGGACGTACAGACGGAGGCCACTTAACATTATTTGATCTGAGATCCTCCGTTGAGCCACCGGCCTGACGCCTGCTCTAATGAAGGCAGTTTGACTGGTAATCTGGATTATGAGTTGCAGGGGATACTGAAAGGTGCATTTTTTTTCTAAAGGCATCTGAGGTATGAGAATGTTTAATCTCAAAACAAGTTCTTAATTAAGTGTGACGGGTAATCCAGCAGCCCGAGGAGCTCCTTGAGGGAAAATGTTTGTCTGCACATTCAGATATACACAGGCTTATAGTTTATGAGGGGAAGTGGAGACCACAGTACTGTACAATTTGCTGCATTGCTCTTCTGCACTAGATGGTCCAGTCTAGCTGGCTCAGCTCTAGTTCTGCCTGGACACACTTCTTGGCAGTGCCTTTTGTGAGACATACATACACACACACACACACACACACACACACACACACACACACACACACACACACACACACACACACACACACACACACACACACACGCACACTGTCATTTCCACTTGTGCCCCTTATGGTGTGAGTTGAAGGTGTGATAAGGCCTATCAGCGACAAAACAGTGTGCAGGAGGTCAGCAGAATTAGCACGTAGCACATGGATTGCACATACAGTAATGACACTTTGTGTGCAGCGTATGTACTAATAAATGTTTATCTTTATTTTGTTTATTTATTTATTTGATAGATTTACATATATATTTTTAAATTGACTAGTCAGTAGTTGGCCTGACTAACCGCTCATAAGGAAGCCGTTAATCATGGATGTGTTTAGGGGCGTTTGCACAAAGGTGCAGTCACATTTACCATTGTTCAGCAAATTTTCGCAGGTGAAATCCAATTTAATAGGAAATAATAGGAAATTATTAATTAAATAATTAATAATTACCCACATACTGTATCTCTCTCTCTCTATATATATATATACAGTATGTGGGTATCACAGCAGTGCATTTTTAATATATTTGCAGCAAATTGGATGTCTGTGTTGAAAATGAAACTTTGAGGTTGGCTCAATCACTTTAGGCTTGGCAGTCGTCTCTCTCCTCTTTTCTCACTTGTTTTACTGTGCTCGTATTAAAGGTCTCTCAACAACAAAAACATGAAAGTAATGAAAAACTCTCAGAAATTGAGTTTATAAGCTTGTTTCGCTCTTCTGAAACCCCCCTGAAGAACAAATGGCTTCCATTTCTCGCAAAGTTGATTTCCATATGCACTGTAATTGTTCATCGTAGAAGAAGTTATAGAGCTGTTGTGTTTACTTCTGATGTCTTTCTCAAACCTGAAATATAAATCCATTAAAGTAAACTCGTTAAAAGACGATTCCAAGTTTAGCTCTTAATGCTGAAGTGTATTGATGAAGGCTCAGAGTATTTAATATGCTTCATAACTGTGCAGTACAATATACATTAGTGTTTGAGATATGATTGGCATACTTTAATGTGCTCAGGGTGTTTGCTTTTAATTGAACAAATTTTGACCTCATATCAAAGTTATCTCATATTCAGATCCCTTCTTGGCATGTGTGTGTGTGTGTGTGTGTGTGTGTTTTGAGGGGTTGTATTTTGCTGATGTACAGTATGTGCTGCCTGTGATAGCAGTGGTTGGAATTAGACAGCAGCCTTTCTTCCTCCTTTCGACAGTGCTTTTCATTTGGTCACGGCATTTATTACACAAGCACTAAAAGCCATTTCCGTGTCAGCCGCTACTTCCCTAAAGACAGCTTGGCTCCTTAAGCCTGATCTAGCCCTAAAAGTCGGGCAAGAAAGTGAGTGAAAAGAACTTCCAGCGTTCCTGTATCGTTTATTTTCATTCATCTGCCTCAGCTGTTTCCTTATAAAGAACACACAACCATGACCGCCTATCTGACCCCAACAATAAGGTCAGTGTATAATATATATAGACACGAGTGGTGTTCAGTGGGACAAATTCTCATCTTGCTCCGGAGAGGCTGTATTGGGCGAAGCAGCCTGGTGACTCTCAAAATAAACACTTACACAATCATGTCCGCTAACAGCCTCTGAGAATCGGGATGCGATTTGTTCGGTTTATTTTTTAACGGGCTTGTCTTTCATTTAGCCCATGTGATGTTCATTTAATGTAGTGTGGACGATCCAAACAAGGCACAGTGTTTGTTATGTTTTTTCACCAGAGAGACGGCTGACGTGCTTGTTTAAATGCCATTGACCCTGTTAATATAATTGGTGGCCCATATTTAGCTCATTGCGTATCCAAACAGATGCGCACTATGTGTGGGTGTTTGTCTGTTTAAAAAAGGGATTCACTGTGATTCTCAGCCTCAACATGTGTCTTTTTGATCGAGTGTGTCTACGGGATTAAGGGCGGGGAGTTTGACAGACAGCTGTAGAGGAGGGTGGAGGAAGCGGGTGGAGGGGTGCCTGAGGGGGGAACGCACCTGTGAGATTGGAAGTCGCAGGTATGTCACTGTGTATTAGACCAAGATCATTCAGAATGTATTAATATGAGTGTGGGAGATATCCTTTGGCTGGACTTCTGACCCGATGACTACAAATGTCCAAACAGGGACATTAGAAAGTAAACAACATGAACATTTAGCAGAAGCTTTTATATAATGCTATAATCATTTTTGTTTTAAGAGCCTGCATAATTTTCCATTATTTTACAGTAAAAGTGCATGTATTTATGAAATATAGTACATATCATACAGATTTTCATTCAAACCTTTTATTTCTTTTATATTTGTATGTATTTTTTACAGTAAAATGACATGAAAACAACTGTTCATAAGTTGTCCTCTCTATATATTTGTTTATGCCTTTGATGATTTTGTTCAGACAATATGCATTACATTGCTTAAAAGTAACAGTAAAGTGTTGTTTTTTATTTTATTTTTATTAGCAAACACAAAACCCTTTCTTTCATACATCTAAACACGGAGAGGGGCAAACCCAGTGACCCTGACATTAATGTTTCTGGATGCAACATAACAGTGGCTAAATCATTCTGAAAGCATTGCAAATCCCCATAGGTGCTACAGCATAATTGAGATACCAGAATCTCAGATGATGAATGACTTCTTAAAATCAAGTATGATTTAAGTAGTTGTTCTAGTTATATGAGGGGGGATGATATTCATGGATAAGGCTGATAATCTTTTCTGTTTTTAGATAAAACTTCTGAGGAAATACTGACCAAAATAAAATCAAAAAGAAGGGTCAACAGGGTAAACTACTCCACCCTGAAGCTTAGCTTTGTCCGTAAAGTAAGCCTTTATATTGACAGGACAAATATTTAAACTGCACTTTACTGCAAGTATTTGCTTATTACTTATTAATGAGGTAATAAATATGTCATCTTTCCATCTATTTAATAGTGATGAAGAGTAAATAGTCAGCCTGGTATGTAACATATATTTCCCAGATTACAGCCTAAGTGTGTATGTGTGTGACTACACAGTGCCACAGTTTCAGTGTCTGTAGGTAAATCGGGGTTTAGACCTCTGTCTGTCTGTCTGTTTTGTGAAATCTCTATTAATGCAGGAATGAAAGTACAGGCCTACTGAAATATCATCTCATCAAGCCATTATTTGCAGCATTTTTCCAAATCTTGCAATTAAGCACATCTATCTTATGTTGTATGTGTATACCTGTGTAATTATATGCTATCTATTTATACTTGAGAACATATGTCTTTGATTGTCACCCCGACACATTGCATGGCAGAAACACTCTCACCTCTGCGTGAATCTTGCCCTGGTGTTTCAGTGTGTATGTGTAGATGCCCAGAGTATAGGCTCAGGAATGTACAGAGAAACATGGCTGTGTTTTCTCAAATCATTAGGGTGACTGTCACATGTCAGCATCCTACCCTGTACCTGTTTAAATTCCAGTGATTCTTTAAATAGACTCATTCATTTCTCAGAGCCATTCACCAGTCCAAAAAACGAACCCCTTGTATACTATGGAGACAAGAATGCCTTTATGTATGCTGTACAGTACGTAGGGATAGACTGGCGATAGGGTACCCCTGGGCTTGCTGCCACTTGCTGTATGATACATACTTGAAGACCTTAGTTTCCTTTAAGGATTAATTTGGCATTCTTACCAGGTTAGGACAATAGTTTGAGTTATTTAGCCACACCAGAAGATAATAATTACCTACAACTAACGCCTAAAATACCCGTGTATGTGTGTGAGGTGTGTGTTTCCACCTCACTGCTGTGGAATGTGGAGGTAGAGCTGGAATCCCAGTGATGCGGTTGTTTTGTTTCCCCACAGCTACCTCCGATCTACAGTTACCAGTCACCAGCCCACGACACCGAAAGTTGCTTGTCAAAACAAAATCAATACAAAGCATTTAGATTTAAACTGCTTAAAACACTTCTATATGGCTCTCATACCCTTTTAAATTCTTTACCGTTTCTCTTGGGTTTCTGTGGTGGAACATTTTGGTGGTCCATTTTTTATTTGCCTGCAGGATAAAAGACAAATCTAAGACCTTGAAAGTGTCCTGCACTGCTCTGCATTAAACCATACCAGGAAGAAATGAGATGTATCTCTAATTCATGAAGGAGAAAGTGAGATGGATTACTGTGCTGGAGACTCTCAGCTGTTCTCAATGAGAGTGGATGAAAATAGTGCTTTGCATAGAAAATGGATGTAATAAAAGACACAGAGACAGATAAAAATGACCATGAGGTTTGTGTGTGATTGCATGGGTGTGTGTGGTGTATTGATTGCATAGAATAGAGATTTCTGGGGCTACAGTCAATTACAGACTATATGGCATTTGAATACATGCCACATGTGGATCTCTAGTAGGTATTGATATCAACCCAGTTGTGATGCTTTCTTTGTGGGTTTTCATCACAGAGTTATTATGTGACATTCAGAATTGAATTGAGAATGCCTTTTATTTTCTAGTTCAATTATAGATAGATAGATAGATAGATAGATAGATAGATAGATAGATAGATAGATAGATAGATAGATAGATATATAGATAGATATATAGATATATAGATAGATAGCTATAACTGCATGGTCTGTACAGCATAAATAAAAAGAGAAAACCGTGAAACATTTATGTGTGTAGTTTTCACTCAATTGGTCATAACTGGCTGAAAATGTTTTTTTTCCCCCACACACACATTTCTCCTACTCATCACCCTCAGCTGTCAGTTGTCTGAAGCCCATGGCCACTCACACAGAGCAATATGGCTACAGCCTAATGCTAAATTGAGCTTGAAAGATCAGCTCTCAACATAGGCTTTTCAGACCAAAGTGTGTTGAAATGCCCCATCCAAATTAGCTCTCTCTTTTTCTCCTTCATCCTCTTTTCTCTCCAGTTTTCATTTACTCAGTCTCATGACACCCCTTGACTTTCTTCTCTCTGGTAGCTTTCACTCTAGGTTGCTCAACACTGTCTATTAGTACATTGAGAATAGCTTGGCTCGCTGTGCTATTTTAAGCTTTATTGATTGAGCTCTTCTCCTTAGACATTTTCTGAATCAAAGAGCTCCAAAGATGTTTCGCCCAAAGACGGTGAATTTTTTTGTGTCTATACACAATTAATGGACACAAACTTTAAAAATCAATAAGAACTATGTTTTGGATTAGCATGCTGCTTTAAATCTAAAAATGTTTATTGGTTAATAGATTCAGTTTACCATCTCAACATGTTTGTCAGAAGGAGATGGGCTAATTAATGATGTTTCACTATAGGTTTACACTTTGAATGGGATCAGCAGTAATTTAGAAAGATAATCAAGTACTTCAGCACTTTTATTCAGGACTAATTATTATTCACAGAATCAGGCACTGTTGACACCCCCCTGGGTGAGACCCACCCCACTCCTACACAGCTCTTAGAGAACAAAGAGAAGAAAAGGAGAATAAGCAAAGAGGCATAGCGAGTGAGAAAAACCAAATTAAATCTCGTTACAGGCAAAAAACAAAAAGCCCTCATAATTACAGTAATCCCTCTCTGTGTTATGTAAAAAAAAAAAAACACACACAAAAAAAACAAAGCATCAGGATTAGGCTACAAATGAAGCTTGTCTAATGTCCGTCAGCAAAACATTAAGTCAGTCAATGGCTTTACGTCATCAGATGATGTTGGTCTTAGCGAATGTACTGTTCAACAGTTTGGGCTCAGTACGATTTTTTTTATGTTTTTGAGAGAAGCACAGTAAATGCAGTAAAAATACAGTAAAAACGTAATATTGTAAAATATTATTCGAATTTTAAATAGCTGTTTTCTATTTTAATAAGTTTAAAATGTAATTTATTTCTGCGATGGTAAAGCTTAATTTTCAGCAGCCATTACTCCAGTCTTCATTCATGTGATCCCTCAAGAAACATTTCTTATTATTATCAATGTTGAAAACAATTGAGTGCTTCTCAATGTTTTTGTGGAAACCTATACTATATAAACAATACATTTCTTTACTGTCACTCACTTTTGAACAATTTTATGCATTCTTGCTGAATAAGTATTAATTAAAAAAAAAAGATAAGAAAATCTTACTGACCCCAAACTGTTAATTAGTATATGCTGGTTTACTGCTAACACATTTAAAGAGTACAGTATGTTCACTTAATACCACTTGAAAATTACTAGCAAATAGCAAATAATATTCATGGCTGTTTACAAAAATCACCATCCCAAATAGATTCACTGGGAAATACGTCAACACAGGAAAGAAAACTGCTTGTAAAGTGTTTTTATTAGAATCTGAGAGAAGGGAAGGTAATTGAAGCTTCTGGTTGACAGTTAACAATAGCATCCAACAGGATGGTATCAGATCAGGCTGTTTAATAAGGGTGTCCGTAATTGCACTTCAGCGTCCGCCAACAGCGTTCTGTCCTGCTAAATGTGATCCACAAATTTGCTCATTTAATGAAACAAGCAGCTCATTTAAAGCCTCTGTGTGAAATATCCTCTATATAAATGTATAGTGAACATCACTGCCAATGTTTACTGTTGCTAAACATCTTTACTCATGTGTCTCAGTGTCTGTCTTTGATGTTTAAACTGGTCAACCACTCTAGTTCTGTACCAGTGTGTGTAAGGAGTAAGTGTACTGATATTTATCTTCTACCATACATTCACTGACCATACGCACTCCGACAGTGATGTTGAGTATCTAAGGGGGAATCGGGCAGCCTGGGGATTTTTCTGCGCTCCATTGCATTCTGACCACTGCACAGCTATACGTCTGACACATGGGCTCACACTCCAGAGGATAATTCTCTTATGAATTATTAATGCACAAATACTAGACTGTTTCTGCATTGCATCTCTGAATGAGCAATATTTTTATGCAATATTTAAAAGCAAGTGATGCAGTCTAGATTATCTGTGTTTTGGTGAAGAAGCCTTGCAGTGCACAGCTTATTTACATGCTTCAGGCAAGTATTTGGGTACACAGGGATTGTGTCTGAGGCTATTAGAGTTATTTATTTATTTTATTTTTATTTATTTGTTTAAATCCGCATTAAGAAATTCATTCACAGAATACAAGAAGTTAATTTTTGCTGATTTAAAGAAGAACCTCCCAGAAGCCATGCCGGCTTATAAATTGGGTCCTATACATATAGATACTATAGATACATTTTCTGTGCATTTTCGTTTGCTTATTCATACATCATTTATTTTTTTATGCACACACACACCTTAAAACCAGTCTCAGATCAGCAGTGCAGTGTACACCATCATACTCTGACAAGCAGCGCTGGCAGCCCGCCTGAGGGTGAGGCAGTAATGAGGAGCTACTGGTATAAAATAGTGAGGGAATTCCAAAACACCCACACCCGCAAACGCCCGCTACAACACACCCCCGCTCCTCTGACATCTGCATTGTGTTTATACGGACTGTGTGGTGGTTAAAAGACTGAGTGGAAAAAGCATCCGTTGCTTTGCAGGATATCAATGGACCCGGCGGTCAGGAGCTCGCCAAGAAAAGACGAGCATATTTGTGGTCAGCTCTTACCCTGCCTCTGCACTCTCAAAGGTTTGGCTCGGTGTAAGAGGGCAGACATTTTGAAGAGAAGCTGGGAAGGGTTAACATGGGAACAGTCTTTTTCTCGCTTTCGCACGTGTAACTTCTGCAAGCTGAGGTGTTGTTACATCGATTCCTGTGACACTTTAAGAAGGATCACCCCTAGCTGATGAGAGAAGCAGAGAAGGGGATGGGAAAGGAGGAAAAGAAAATAGGAGGAAAAGAGCTTCAGGATGTGCCAGCAGCCGAACAGTGTACCAGTGGTTTGGTAGAATGAAAAGAATGAGGGAGAGAACAGAGCAGAGAGGAAACATTCTCTTACCGCAAAGAGTAGCATTACACAGGATATGGAAATGTACATTTCTACTGCCGTTTCACCTACCACACACACACACACACACACACACACACACACACACAAACACGCACGCGCACGCACGCACACACACACACACACACACACACACACACACACACACACACACACACACTCACGCACGCACGCACGCACACACACACACACACACACACACACACACACACACGCACACACACACACACACACGCACACACGCACACACACACACACACACACACACACACACACACACACACACACACACAAAACAGTTGTGCCACTTTTACATGCATTACTACAGCACAAAAACCTGCATATTATTTAACCATCTGCAATGTAGTTTAAGCAGGCACTCAATTATAACATTTAAAGTACACGCACATGCAAACGGTGCCCTCAGACGGTCAATTAATTCAATATGATTGCCTCTTTTAAACGCAGTACTGCAGCGCAAAACCCTGTGACTTACCATCTGCAATATTTTTTATGTAAATTTACATGCATTATGCATTTGGCAGATGCTTTTAACCAAAATGACTTGCATTGCATTCAAGTGATTTTATCAGTTCATGCATTCCCTCAAACCCATGACCTTGGCGTTGTTTGCGCAATGCTTTTCTGTTTGAGGCACAGGAATGCCTATTTATGTCTTACTATAGATTGACCATTACTTACTAAAACTCACTATGTGTCTGGTGTAATTAGCTTTTTGCTAAACTATATTTAATTTAAAAGATTGTGTACATTTATGTTGATCATGGCACCAGTTGTTTACCAAATGAGGATCAAATAATGGAGAAGAAGGTTATAACTTGGCATAATACAAATGTGCTGGGAATCTCATCACATTTTCTGCATTTTAAAAACCTGTCTCAGGTGTGTGGATTGCAGTGGTGGAGTGTGCAAGTAAACAACGCTAGAGCAGACACGGTTCATTCTCAGTAAAATCTCCCCACAGAGTTCTGAATATACCAAGCTTTGCTTTCCTTCCAGTTGCCTTTCTTCTCACCTATCAGCATCTTCTCAGTTACAGTATATAGGACGGCCAGCCTCTGTTGCTATGCCTTTATCCTAACCTACTTCTCCTAGCCCTGAAATAGCACCGGGGGTTGCTCAGGTCTCTCTTTTGGGGATTGTAAAATGAGGTCTGTCCTACCACTCAATGATCCTCGTTTTCGTTCTCTCTCCCCAGACGCCCAGACAGTCCTCTGGGTCTATATACGGTGACGCGTCTGTGTGCAAAAATAAGAACAGGGTGTTGTGTGCATTAATGCAGTATCCCCAACTTAATGCGTTCAACTTAAAAATGTTTGCCATTATCAAAGCCTCTGACAGATGAATAGATGATGTTTGAGTTCAGGATTTGACCGTATTGGAATTTCAGCTGGTGAACCACTTCCTGTTCAAATGAATGGATGGTGTATTTATACTGTGTTTCACACACTCAAAAATGTGTTGGCATATCGCCAGTTCATCTCAGAGAAGGTTATATATCAAAACTCAGACCTCTTGGTCTTTCTTGGATTGGATGAGCTCATACTCTTTTAAGAACACACTCTACCCAAACAAGCACTTAAACTCACAGGCTGGCTTCCTCTTATCAGATCAGATACATGTGGGTCCAAACAATGTATGTCAAAGATAGCATCACACGGTTTGTATAAATCAAATGCAGGAGCTTCAGCATCCAGAATCCATTAAACAGCTTCACTTGAATGAGCTCCCCTGAGATTTGAAATAGCACTAGACCCATTAACAGAACTGATTTGCTCATCCCCATCCACAGAGCTTTCTTCAAACATGATATTGGTCAGTCCACTGGTCAATGTCCAATGGGTCTTCTGGGGAGATCACTATGAAAGCATTATAGAAAAAAGGAGCATTCATATGCACTGCATCTTACGCAATAGCATCAACATTAGCAAATGGCCATTTCACTGCACCAATCAGCTGATAAGATGGAGACCTACATGAACGGGTCAATGTTTAATTAGCATTTGGGATAATGAAACTAGTGTGCTAGAAAACAAAAGACGCTCTTTCTCACACCACAATCTGTTTGAATTGCAGTTTTACTGTGTGATTTGTGAGCAGATGTTTATTTGAATTTGAATTAATGGGTTTAATTTATTTAATTTCTAATCCATGAGTCCATGACTTTATTGATATTAAATGGAATTTGCAAAATGAGCATTAGGGGCTTTTGCATTCACTATTTTTTAAACTAGTGTTAAATAACAATAACTTACATCATACAGGGTATCGTCTGCAGTATCATTCTATCTAACATCAACACATTATATTTCAAAATTATTAATGTATAATATAATTATTAATTACACACATCCCTGCCCTATTTCAAAATTTATCAGTGCCCTTCTCAAATATCAAATAAAAAAACAAATATCAATGATAATATTGTGGTAAAAATAAAATAAAAAATCCATTTGATTATAATTAACATGACAAGGTGTACAAAACTAAAGTAGCCTAAATTCAGTCAGTCTGAGGTGTCGTTGCCATTGCGTTGCGTCCATACCTGTCAACACACATGACCCAAACTCCTTTATGAATAATCGGACCAATATGTTTGTCTAATGTTGACCAGTTGCCAGAAATACATTATATTCACACAATCCACACACCATATACAATTTCAAACCGTTTGATACATCAACCTGGCAACCTATAACCCAGTTGCGCAGTCGCGGAAAGTTTAACTCGAAAGCGAGCCGATATACATGGCAGGTGAAGACGGTGTCCCCGGACTCCCCGCAAAGAAACCGAAGTACAGTTGTAACCTACCTCTTGCTATTCTCCAATCCCTGCTGATGTAGCTTTCAGTCAGAACACTTTTCACACAGGAGGATTTTGAATCGCCGACAGGTCCAGATATTTAGCATGCCAAATATCTCTTACTTTGCAGCAAAGTATATACCGTAGTACAGTTGGCAACTACTGGTCAAAAATTACTTATATATATATATATATATATATATATATATATATGCCTTTTTTTATATTTGAGTCCCTGCCCCTGAGGAACTCTTCATGTCCCTGGTTATCAGGTAAAACAAGTTATTTAGAAAACTGATTATATCTCAGCCAATCTTATGTGGCGTTATGCTCTAACAGAATTTTACACTCTGTTCAATGGCTGTTGCTCTTCAGAGATGTGTTTTGCATGCAATAGATCAGTCACAACAGGCAGGACAACATTCTTTTGCCTCTTAGTATCTGTTGCGGTTTCTAAATTTTAGTAAATCAAAGTGCATTACAAGTGACCGTATCAGCCAAACCTGACAGATCTTTTCCATGTATTAAAGATTCAGATAAAGTTTTGCTAAACAAGATTACCGTAAATGTGTGTTCCTTTTTCCATCTTAGTCATTCTGATCTGACCACTTGCCAGCCGACCTTTCCCTCCTTAGTGTGTGCGCCTGTGCCGTGCTACTATGGCAACACCTCAGGGCTGGCGGCATCAAGGCGGACACTACAAGGTCGATGATTCTACTGGTGCCATTTGGGGCATTTGCATCACCTTGTGTGGCATTGCCTACCATTTTACAGTATGATGCAATATGAAGTCAGAGCTTCTGCACCTAAGATGCTTAAAGACAGCTCTCTCTGAGAAGTTTCAAGGTTTTGCCATGTTTTCCCTGAGCAGTGTATCTTTATCTGAGAGCCAGAAGAGAAGATAGAGAGAGAAGAATTTAGGGCAAATCTCACACGGACGATATTGCCTGCCAAACACAGAACATAATTCACTAATATGACAGTTGCTCTAATAGTTGAGCGTTATGTTGTGCACACACTGACCTACTAGTACCAGTCTCTTCCAGTTACAATTCTTTCCTTTATAATGTTAAATAAGGACATACTTCACAAATTGAATTAATCATATTTCCAAACAAGTCATCAGTTTGCATCAGTTGTGCCTGTGGTAGTTTTGGTGGGAAGAGCATGGTGGTTGAGGTTGTGTCTTTGGCAGGCGTGAGGGTGGGCAGGTGCAGTCTCGGTTGAAAGAGGAGAAACGCAGCACCATCTGGCACAGGGATCCCTCTCCCAGTGGGAGGAGAGGGAGAGACGGAGGGATTGAGGGATGGGGGGCAATGGAGGAGTGTGACCAAGGTAATTAGTACACCGCCTCAGATTAGACTAATGGAAAGAGGGCGGCACCACCCACTCCTGAGCATGGAGAAGGACAGTGGATGCCAACCGTATACCTCCGTATCTAACCTAGGCTCACTAAAAAAGCACGCCTCTACCTATATTAGTTGCGAAACTCCAAAAATGTGCCTATGCATACAATTCCCAGTAGAATTTAACACTAGAACACCAATAACTTTTATTACTCTTCACACAAATTATGATTAATAAAACTTATTTTCACACAGTTCCTTGCACAATATGTTATGGACTCAAAACACTTTTACCATAGTGCATGATTTGTAGACTAATACATTTGAATCACATTATCTGATCCAAATCTATGGCTTTAGCAAACTGACGTAGCAAACCATAGACTGTAAAAAAGATGGACGACGAACCTTCACTCTCTTCCATTGTAGAAGAGTGAAGCCGCCAATGTCCCAAATGGTGCTGACATATTGTGCTGATTCGGGACCCGACTCTGTGCAGCAGTGAGCGTGAAGTGGAGCCGCGGAATCAAGGCCAGAATCGGTTAGTACAGTTTACTGCAGAACAACTCATTATGTTGATGTGAAATAAACGGCTATAGAAATGTAGAAATTAAAGTTAAAACTCGAATTTCCTCCTGAAAATGCAGAAAAAAGTTCTTCAGTGACTACTTTGCTCAGAGAAGTTGTCAATCTCAGCTGTCAATCATGACGTCAAACCCCTGTTTTTATAGCATAAAATTATAAAAATGACCTAATATGACCCAATAAAAACCTATCATGCTTTTAGTGCCAGTCACTGGACATTTTGGACACTGGAAAGTACACAACGCAATATACTTTTGCAGAAATGTTGCCAAAGGGGACATTTTTCATTTTTCCAATGAGCCCGGGCTTCCCATATCTGCTAAATCAAGATGTTTTGCTAGGAACTGAAAAAAAAAAATCCATCATGTTTCAAAGAATGCCAAGTTCATTAGCAGCTTTTTAAATAGCAAGACAGAAATGCATTGTTCATAATAGATATAAAAAAGAAATGCTGCAAGTCATGGATTTAGGAATCTAAATCATTTAACAACACATTTGCATGTTTGTGGTTATCTTATGTCAATTAATTTAATTCAGGTTTTTTTGTTTTTTTACATTTTTTTAATTATATATTTAATTAATCATTAGCTTTCCATAAACCCACTAACCAGTGTTATTAAATTATTAGGTTTTTTTTTTACATGATGACAAAGGTTATCTAAATCTCAACAACTATTGATTTCAATCAATTCAATGGTAGAATGTTTAAGAAGATTCCTTGTCTTTTGTTTAATCTGACCACATCATGTTGCTCTATGGTTTGTTTCTGCAGTTATGTGTGTGTGGGCCAGGAATCTAAAGGGCTCTTGATCAGGGCATAACTCCCTTTTTAATGTAATTGTAGCTTTCGTGTTGCTGCCTTCAAATCATCCGTCTCTCATCTCCACATTCCTTCTTTCTGATCGCTTTAAAGTAAAAAAGAGCTCTTTAAGTGTCTAACTCAGACATATGCTTTGATCTTCCATTTGTGAAAAGCTCACAGCATTCAGACACTTCTAAATGCAGGGTAGGCTGTAAACAGGGTCTGTGACTGACATCCAAGGGCGATAGAGATCCAACATCCTTAACGTTATCTCTGAAGTTACATCTTTCTAAGTCACTGAACAGTCTTGTACGAACAGAGGCAAAGAGAAAGACATCCGCTTCACAGGCTTCCCGCAATTCACACGCACCCAGATCAAACACCTAATGCTGTAGAAACGTCTCTTCTCAGTGCTGCCTGGCT
The DNA here is from genome assembly GCA_030578275.1 of Meda fulgida. Lineage (NCBI taxonomy): Eukaryota > Metazoa > Chordata > Actinopteri > Cypriniformes > Leuciscidae > Meda > Meda fulgida. The sequence goes on from CM060620.1 coordinate 31,173,105, forward strand.
AATTACGTCATGCTTTTTAAGGTCTTACAAACACAGACACATTACACAGGAGTGGCTGTGAGAAATAAAAATAGCAATTTGTTTCTGTTGCTGTGGTGGCTTTAGTCATCTTCGAGTTTCGTCTCGATCACTTCGCGGTTTCCCGTCGCCACCCGTTTTGACTTGTCACTGCCATGTTGTAACAAAGACGTCCTGAGAAGAAGCACTTTGGCAGGTGCGGGCTTGTCCGCACATAGTGACATATGTAACATTCCTGTCACACGAGTCACGGCACCTGCTCGCATTCCAGTGCAGCCAGTGTCTCTTTCCTTACTGTCTGCAACTCAAGGTACATTCACACTCTTTCGCTCGTCTTTTTGTCTTTTTTTTTATTCTGAGGACATGCCTTTGTTATGGTTCAACAGGACATTTCATTTTTATTTTATATTAGAGCATATTTTATTTATCTTTTATTCGATATTAGAATATATGTTTGTTTTTATTTTTTATATATTTCTATTTTTTACATTTTATTAGATTAATTCAATTAGATTCAATTATTTATTTTATTTACATTTAATATAATCTTTATCAAATGTCAAAATTAATATCCATTTTTGCATACTGTGCATTAATGTTTAGATGCACCTCAGCAGGGTTTTTTTCAGCAGGTTATTTTTCATTTATTTAAAAGTTTCATTTTGGCTATTTATTTCCACTATTAACTTGAAAAGAATTATCAGCTTATAGTTATGGCCTGTAATATCAGAGCATCCCTAATTTTGATGAAATATTACACCTCAAACAGCCCAGAGTAGAAGTGAGTGTGTTCATCCAAACGCCTATGATTGTACTGTTTTTGAGGATCACAAGGAAATGTATTGAGAAATGCATTGTCAATATTTTTAATTCTTGAAATTGCTTAGCACAAAAGATGCCCGAAAGTTCATTCAGTAATTATTTCTCCGAAAAGAGACTAAAATGCTCCACTCAACTCAAATTTACATCAGAGCACAAATTCTAATCTCTCTCTCTCTGTCTCTGTTTTTTAGGTGTCCTTCTCGACATACAGAAACACTTCGGTGTTGGTGACAGCGGAGCAGGCCTGTTGCAAACAGGTTAGTCTCACATAATCCCATAATTACGTGGTTTTGCAATCATGCAGCGTGAACATGCAGACTCACTGACTTATATCACTGACACGAGGTGGAAGAGAAGACTGAAATCCATTAAGCTCCTTGCAGCCGGAGTGACAGGGATAACAAAGGAGTGGGAAAAAAAACTATGGATGCGGTGGTCCAGCTACACCTCCTTCCTCACCAAAGCCAGTGTAATTGACTGAGCTTGAAGCACTTGTTTGGGTTTAACAAAGCAGAGGAGTGCCACAGTTGTTTGGATTAGATGGAGACCCACCCGTTATTCAACAGTGCAACAGTGTAAGGACATTACATAGATTTTCCAATATTTCTATTAAGGAAAAAGACCACATTATATGGTTCAGTAAAACTGTTCAGGGGAAGCTGTAAATGTGTGTGTTTTTTTAGCCAGGTTGTTACAGGAAACTAATAGTACTGCAGTGGATGCCCAACAGTGCAAGTCCACGCTATGGTTCCTTTTAATGGGAGGAAAAGACTAGTTTATTCTGGAAAACACACAGAGCTGTTGTTAGCTCAGCGATGCATGTGGTTTTTGCTGACGTTTATAACAGCTAGAATTAAAAAATGACTGATAATCGTCCACTCATTATATGCAGAAGACAGCGGTGTGTATAGCAAATTATGACATTTTATTTGTGGTTGGTGAGGAATAAGTGGATGTATACGGAGAGAGGTGAATGAGAGGTTTCAGTGTTCGAACGGCAGGCTTGCGCTTGGTCAGGTGGAGGCTGTTAGGTTGGGCTTCCTGAACTGGGCTGGGTCCATGTCAAATGGCTTTTGTGAAGGAGAGTCACTGTGTGGAGGTCCCATAGTGCTTAGCGGCTGTCGCTAGAACACACAAACTATACTCGTGTATCCACTCACGTACCAGAGTATGCACACAGAGACACTGTTACACACGTCATATGCAGTGGCAAGAATATGCACATGCAAATGCACACACACACACACACACACACACACACACACACACACACACACACACACACACACACACACACACACACACACAGAGGCTCATTGAGCAGTAGCATAGTTGGGGATGTCTGGGATTCAGATCCAGCTCAATGTTTATCTATTGCCTCCATTCATTTGGTTTAAAAATATTAGAATAACTGGCGCATAGAGACCTCAGCACATACATCTTTCCGTATTTAAGAGTGGGATGTTTTGATTCTGGGTAAATCATTCTAAAAATCTACACCTCTTAAAACAAAATAAATTTAATTGAGAAGAGCAATTACTGTTTTTGTTTAACAGAACAAATGAATAATAAATATGATATATTTTCATTTATATTATTATGTATATACAATACCTTTCAAAAGTTTGGAGCTGTTAAGATCTTATGTTTTTGAAATAATGCTCACTAGGCTGCATTTATTTTTTTAAATAAAAAATACAGTAAAAACTTTTTCTTTTAAGCGTGTTTTAATATCTAAATTTAATTTTAGTTTTTAGTGTTTTAGCTTAAATTTAGTCAAAATAGTATAGAAAAGAGGGAAAAGGTGAAATAAAACTTGGTTGGCACTTTGAGACTTTCTAAATGAGACATCCAGCTCTATTCAGCTCAATTTTATTATATAACTGCATACAGAGATGAGTGAGATGTACAACGGAAAACTTTCATTTAAAAGGCAGTAAGAAAGAATTCTGTTTTTGCTTAGCTGACCAATTTAGACTGTACTGTCACTCACTGAAGAAAATGTGTTTTTGATTAGTCTGTAATTGGTTGCAAATAAACATTACAATTCTGCTTGGCTCAGGCTAACCATGAAGTAAACGACTGGTTGGAAACTTTCTATAGGTTGATTCTCAACAGGGAATTGGTGCTTCTTTTCATGCTTTGACAGCATGGCAGCCAATTATTGTTCTATATGCTACAAGAGGGATGGCACCTCTCATGCTGTGACACTGTCTCAAGATTCTCTCTAACTAGGGGTTACATTTGTACATTTACTGGACTGGAGCATTGAGAAAATGGTGATGAACTATTTTTTTCTGCAAATGTGTTAATTTTTCAGAGCACAAGGGTTGCCATCTAGACATTACTGTTCGAGTTTTCTTATACTGTTTTAGCAGGTTTTTTTGTTAAGCAAATAAAAATATATGATTGCCTTTGTATTATATAACAAAAATCAAAGCAAACAACATCCTGAACCATATGCTATGCCACCTAGAAAAATATGAGCAGGGAAAAGTCCCTTTGTTAAGCAGTGCATGTGGTCAGTGTTTAGATTGTAGAGAAAGTGTCTGTGGTAGGTTTAGTTTGGCCTCTGATCCCAGTCTGACCTCATTCTTCACACAATGCAACGAAATTTCAGATGCTCTGGTCACTGGCTGAGAACCTCAGTGTGAAAAGTTGGTTGAAGGGATGGCGTGAGATCAACTGGAGTGCGACCTATTGTGATTGGTGTGACCGGTGTGTGTTTAACTCACCTTCATGAAAAAGTGAAAGCTTTTCTTTTCTTTTTTTATATATGTGAAACAAGATAATAAGCCTGTTTTTTTTTCAGTGTACACGTCTCTTAGAGACTTACACACATCTGTTGTTTGACAGAGGAGCTAGCCTTCCCCAAATCTACAGACTATGGCAGTATGTCTTAAAGTGCACATAGCATGAAGAGATGTAGAGATTAATGTCTTAAGGATTGTCTTGAGAATAGCTGACTAAGGCAGTCTACCATAAAACAGGAGGTGAAATACAGTGACAGTTTGGGAGGAGGAAGCTTTTCATAATATATTTAAACTCAAAGGCCAATTCTACTAGAGTCGATCTTTCATGACATTGTGCCATTGTCATAACAAAAGGAAGTAAATATACAGTAAATCAGTGAATGATGGCCTGTGGGAAGACTGTAGTATCCAGTACCACATGAGATCATATACCGCAAGCCTTAGCTCAACACAGGGTGATTCAGGCCTCATGTCAATTGATCTATTGTGGTGCGTACCAAATCACTTATATTAACAAATCGAGTAGATGAAAGATTCACTTCCTGAAAACTCCCTGCAAAAATATTTCACAGATGTAAAATATTGGTCATTTCACGAGTTCACACTTACATATAATTGAGGAAATAAGATTAATGCGTATTTGGCGTGCTGTCCGGAGGGAGGGCTCCGAGCTCGGAATTCAGCCCGAACCCAGAGTTCGCCCCCCGTATGTAAGTGATTTTGAACTAGGAGTGTGGAGAACTAGGAGTGTGGAGAAGGGGTGGAGGGGGGATGCTGCAAACTGTCAATGGATCGAGGTAAGACTGATGAGTCTATATGTACCCTCTTATCATTGATTGCTGATTGCTGTCCACTCGTGTTAATTATCTGAACGTGCTCCTCCCGAACTTAGTTAATAAAACTTCATGATACATGTCAGTGTCATATTTCCAGACAAATGTGTGTCTACACTTGATATTGACACGTAGGCCCCTTACATGTAACCTTATCAGGGCAATATTGACTTTACCGGACTTTACACGATGTGCTTTTGCCTGTTGCTCTCATGCCTGTCAATCACCTCCATACCAACAAAGACAAACCTTCTAGATCTGATCCCACTGACAATACTCTCTCATGCCTCATTTCTTTTGCCTTGCTGAGTTTGAACCAAAACCTTTATCAGACTCAGAGATATTAATTTCAGATTAGGGGGAAAGAGCAATTATTGTTGACACAAAAAAACTGTTTGCTGTTTGCTAGTCATAATACCTGCAGGCGGTCCTGGATGTCTGCAAGAAATAATGGAGATGGAATGAGGAAAGAAGAGAGGGTTAACGTGGATGTTATTACTGTCCCGAGGGCCTCCTCCTGCTCTTTTGTTTGGTAGGTGACATTGGTATTTTAAGGGTGGGTGCGGGGAATCTGGATGGCCTCTCCGCATCCAAAAGAGAAATATTTGCTGAAGATGGATGAATGGAGATGAGCTTTAGGCAGGTTAATGTTAAAATCTCCTGTGGGTTAGTGACGCAGCGGTGGGTGGTCTTCAGTCTTACACTATCTAAACCCAGCACTGATTTTTAATGCTTAAAAGGTTTGCACTTGTTTTGAGGGCAATAATAAGAAACTAAATAATAATAAAACATATTTTTTGAGTCTTTAATCACTTGTTTAGGAGTGCATTTCCCAAAAGCATCTTTATCCAACTATGGTCGCAAGTTCTAACGATGCTTTCGGGAAACGCACCCCAGTTTTGACTAGCTAGTTAGTTTCTAGAACAATGATTCGTACTATAGTGGTTAAGCAGTGAGTTACGTCGTTATGCGTATTGCGAATTGCATCCCTGGGTGGTTGCTATGCAGTTACTAAAAGGGGTTTGGAGTATGATGGCACAATTTGGGGGACAATTTAATTGTGAATTGTCTGTTTGTAAAGATTGCGATTTAAAATGTGATAAACAGTTTCAGGTTTGCTTTGCTTGTTTATAGGTTTAATTGCATGCTTTGGCCAAATATTTTGTGATTTATATATCAATATGACTATAAAATAATAATAATTATTATTATTATTAGTAGTAGTAGTAGCAGTCGTAATAAAATAAAAAAACATACAAAAAACAAAAAAAATTATAATACTCTTTTTACAGTGCAACTGTAAAACTACAATACCAATATTTACTGTTGTCATAATTAATTAACATCAAGCTTTAATGTTGGTGAAAAAAACACAGGGAGCCATTAAAGCTTCTCTTTTGTTGACAGTAGCAGGTTTATGAGTGCTTCTCATAACAAGTTTTGAAAGATGGTTGACGCATGCTGTGCACAAGTCATATTTCGATTTCTGCTTTATTTTAATTAATCGTGCAGTCCTAGTTCAGAGTGGTTGTTAGTGTTTAGCTACAGGCCCAGGTCAAAAGAGCCCAACCCAAGTATCAGTGATACAGATTTTTTCAAATATTCTAAGTCCAGTCTCTTAGAAAAGTAATAGCAAACATCTCAATCAGATGCATGAATTGAGGTATCTTGTCCAAACTTTATTACTCAAGGTTGTGGTTTTTGAGTATGAGGAATAGTAAGTAATAATAATTTTCATGAGAAAGATATGATATATTTCATATCTCTGACTATACTGTAGAGACTCTAATTAGACTCTATTGCTCTAAAGGTCAAGAGGTCAGTGCCCTCTGGTCAAAGATGGCAGCTCTTGTCTGCATGCTAGGTGTACGTCTGCCGTTGTCTCCTATCCCATCTGTCACTGCAGGAGCGAACACTGCTTATGAATCCTGACATGACTCCACTGCGTCCATGTCTCCGTCTAGCCGCTCCGTCTGGGGCATGTGTCGTATATAGCTGCAGTCTGTGGCCAGTCAGTCTGTAAGTGAATGACTGCGGCCCAGGTGCACGACTACATCCACCCAGACAAAGAATGCGCTATATCGAGAAGAAATTTCTATGTGGACTAGATTGTGACTGTCAGGATATTGGCTTACATAGCCATGAGCCATTAAAAGACATTATTTAAGAAGTGAGATGTTTCTACAGGCCTCCTGTAGTACAGCACTTCCACTGTATGTTTACACAACCACAATTGTCCCCTTCTCATCTTTCATTTTAATGGTGAATCTTACAGTTTCTGATTTCTTTGGCCTAGACAGCGAGGAGCTACTGTATCTGTGTATCATCAGCTGTTCACACTCAGACCAGCTGTACTATGATATCCCTCCTTTCTTTGTCTCTCTGTATCATTATTTTTGATTTGAAAAACACATTGCTCTGGAGCTGTTTGCTGCACTGTCAATTTGACAGGCGTCTAATATTTAAAAAATGAATAAATGCACAGTAGGAAAGAGACAGTAGGAGATGTGCTTGAAGGAGAGGGTTGGAGACTAAGTGAGAGGAATGGAAATGAAAGACGAAAGATCCCAGCACCTGTTCATCACTCCCACTGTCAATGGCACAGAGATGTAATGGATTACAGACGTGTCAATGTGAAAACGGAGGGAAAAAAATTAAAAACAATTTCTCTCTCCATCAGTTTGGCTCTGACACTGGGTAATGAGCAATCAATACATCAAATCCACATCTCTGCACATGCTATGAATAGATATGTACGTCTTACAGATTGAATCTGCTTTAGATCAGCCGGATGGGTGAATCTCGCAAATCTCACAAATTCATATTTCTCACAGGGTCATATTTCAGCCCAAATTAAAAAATAAATAAATGAATACATATGAATGAATATATATATATATATATATATATATATATATATATATATATATATATATATATATATATATATATGTATATATATATATGTATATATATATATATCATCTGTACACATGAGATCAATCATGAAATTCTTTATGTTCTTATTTATTCTGTGTTCTGTTTGTAATGAAATGTGTGTGTGAATAAGATAAAAGCTGGGAATTTTTAGGCCATGTCTCAAAGGGGACGGGGCTTCATTGATCCCCCTTAAACCCCACCCTGATCCTCAGCTCACTCTCGCAGAGCTTCATGCCAATCAAAAACCTGCAGCCAATCACAACAAGCATTAACCACAAAGCCAGTGAGTGGCCCACCTCGTTCGTATTAGATTCACAAAGGCATCCTCTCTTACATTTAAAGAGTCTGCTTGGACAGTTTCCCTCTAAAAATGGAGGAAAGGAATGGAGAGAGTGTATAAAAGGACAAAAGCTCTTCTGAAGCTCTCTCAGTGTTCAACACAACAAAGCATTTTTTACAATGACCCCAAATCCTTCAGACATTAGAATTACATTAGGCATTGCACTTTGTGTATTTTGTGTATTTTGTGTATATGCGCTTGTACGAGAAAAACATGGAGAAATCAATACAAGGCTAGGGTCTATTCTCTGTCCCCTGTGGACAGAACCACCCATCCACACACAAAACAGCTTCATCACTCAAGGTCAAATCATTTATTACAGTACATTCAGAGAGAGAGAACATGGGTGTGATCCTATGATAGATTACATGTGTGTACGTGAGGGTTTGTGTGCATTTAGATTTACCAGTTGTGAGTAAATTTGTCACATTGGTTTAAACAGCTTTGGCAAGGACCTCAGCATAGACACACACACACACATTTACACACTCTGTCATTTGAATGCTGGCCTATCATTAGATGTACAGCTCTGGGCTGGAAAGGAAAACTCCACACCCACTGAAAAAGCCCATATCCCCCGCTTCTCACACACCAGCTCCCAGCTATAACACGGAGTCTAACCAGCCGTAAGCAAGGAAATTACAGGATATTATCATTTCTTGTCTTAATTCTGCTGTCTAACCAAGGCCATTCTAAAATACAGATAAAGCTCCATTTCCCATGTGGTTTACTTTTTTATCCTTAATGTCCTCCTTATTGATGGAATTTCAGTATTAGGACAAATTTCCTCTGGACTATTGGGAGGTAATTGACTAATTAAGAGTAGTGATGTAACCAATTTAACTGCAGTACATTTTCCAAAAGGGTGACAATGGCTCAGCTCTTTTCACATTTATAGCTTTTCTAGTAACAAGTTATTTTTCCAAAGAGTAACAGTGTAGTGTGACAGGTGTGATGCTCTATAATATTTTTTTTGTTATATGTTTTGCATGAAGCTTTAGAGCTGAGTGAAGTCAGGCAGGAATCACACAATCTCCTGAACTGTCCTGTCTCTCGAATAGTTTTGAGAATTCTGATTCATTTTGTTTCGACAGTTTATACCAAATGGCATGTGCAAATAAGTGTTTCGCTGCTTCACGATTCATTTTTGTAACAGTTTGTTCAGAGAGTTAATAAAAAACCTGTCAGAAGAAACGATTCATTGCTTCACACGATTCCATTCGGACTGCTACATTACAAGTCCTTGCGGGAGATTTTGTCTTTTTGTGGTGAAATACCTAAATGTTGCTGTTCGTCACTATGTTTTTGTTATACAAATTAGAGTGTTTCTAGTTTTATTTGTTGCATTTAATGACAATTACTGAAAACTTTTATGTTGTTTTTAATAGGAATCAAAACATGGTTGAACAAAAATAGAAAATAAATCTGTTCAAAATTAACTACAGTATCAAATTATGATTATCTGGTAGCTTGGGAAGCTAGCTTCAAAATAGCTTCTCCAGATCAGTTCCTGTGCACTAAACCGATGAGAATTTTGAATATAAATCTTCATCTGGATTCAATTTAAATCCTCCAGTGAACATTTTAAACTACGCTGTGGTGTTGTTATTCTATGTGTAGAAGGTTGTAAAAATTGAAACTGTGTTTCTTCAAAGAAAAGTGTGTTTCTGTGCATAATGTGTGCCTACACATCATGTAAATGTCCAACACACTCTCTCTGCTAACACTATTCATCTGTAAAGTGTTGAGTTGATCTTCCTTTTATCAGTGGCGCTCCTCTTCTGCCTCTCAGATCTGTTGAAAGGCACAAGTGCAGCTGTGAGCTAATAGTGAGTGGTGAAAAGCGTAACAACCTAACACCTTTTACCACCACTTCCACATGCGGGCTATACAATCGTAAGGGTTCACCCCAGAACCTTGGCAGAGCTAATAGTGGGATTTGAGAAAAAAAAAAAAAAGCCATTGCTACATTCTGGTAAACTACAAACAGTGTGGCCTATTTCAGGGAAGCTTTACCCAACAACTGCCATATAATATGCCAAGAAACATATGTGCGCTCGCACACATAAATCAAACACACCCACACCGGTAAGCCAAGACTACTGAAGCCTGAAATAGTCTGCAAAAGAGAGAGGAATGCTGGTGTTTTTTTTGTTGTTGTGGTGAAAGCGTCAGCTAAGCATTGAGGGGGAATTCTGACAGAGGTATGCATGAGCGTGAAAGTCCGGTGAGAAAAAGCCAAAGGTGGAGTCCCTTGGTAGATGCGCAGATACATCCTTCATAGCTATTCCAGCGGCTTCTGTCTGGAGGCCAAACGCCACTGCAAAAATCTGACAAAAGCACTACAGAAATGGCCTGTAAAAATGTTAAGCAGTTCACAATAAGTGTTTCCAAACTAGTTTTCAAGACATTTGAAGTATCAACATAGAATTTCATAATAGTAATAAACATAATAAACTTAAACTGAAAATTGTGAAAATCAATATTTAGCATTTCCATCATATATCTGTAAACTTTTTCGCAAAAATATCCTTAGATGGAAACTTCACTTATTTCAGGACATTTCCTTGAAATCCTCTAGTGATTTAAAGAGGAAGCATCAGGTTTTACTTTAAAATGTTAAATAATTAAGGGGATTTGTTGTGGTAATTCTACACCGAGAACAGAGCGTTTTAAACCTCCCTGACAGATTTACAGTATAGAAAGTATCCAGACAATATAAATTTACAGTATCCAGGCAGAAAACGGGAATATTTTTCATACTTTTGACTGTTCTTGTCAGTAGTGGTATGCAGCAGGTGTATGTGTTTATGGGTGTCTTAAAGCTTAGTCATTGAGTTATTTAAAATGAAGTTGTCAGTTGCAGTAACACATTTCACAATAGAAATTGTTCTGAAGCATATCTAGAAAGATTAGTGCCTTACATAGTTTTATGATACATCATTCATGAGGCATTTGGCCTCTGAGATAGTTAGGTTTTGCTTTACAAATACATTTTGTCTGCATTCTCTGTGTTATTATGGAGACCGGAAAACCTTTACCATAATCACTCTGCTGCATTAACATCAACTTTGTCATTTGTGTCCTATTGTATATAGGACCTACAAAGCATGACCACAGTCAATCATATCTCTAATGGGTGTAGTGTATCCATTTTTAGATCCCAGAGGGATTTTTTTTTTCACTTTGTAGCATTTATGCTAATTACTAATTTGTCATTTTTGTGTCTAAAAATTACTGGGACAGCCTCATTAACCAGCACTAATCCACAAACTGTTCCCACTCTCCCTCCCACAAACCAACAAACACACATTTTTGTTTCTAACCACTTTCAAAAAAAGAAAAGAAAAGAAGGGCAGTTAGCATGGGCATGCAGAAAAACAACAGTATACGCCACTTCAAACTGATAATCTATGCTGTAAACCACATGAAAGTGCTTTTTGTTCTTTTTCATTCAGTACTCAATACTTTATTCCTATTTTTTTTCTTTCTAAAAACCTGTCTTATAAATATGTTTAAAAGGTGTATTTCTACGAATGGCACAAAGTAAAAGTAAAAAATCTGAACGCTGTGGCCTTGTGACATTTAACTGAAATCAAAAATTGTCACAACTTTGGTCTTATCGTGATATAACTGCCTCAGCTGCTTGACATACATTTAGCCATGTTTTAAGGATATCTCAATTAAACCCACTTCGCTTAAGCAGATTTCTAATGAGGGGCGAAAAAAAATCTTTATGGAACCTTTTTTCTCTGTGTATGAGGAAGACGAGGGACGGATTATGGGTGGACAATTCATGGACTCAAGCCCCTGAGCTAATGGCTAAGCTTTTTTTATCAGCTTTTTGAACAGACATGTCATTTAAAAGCTTTCCATCATCGCAGTAACACATCCATTTTCCTTGCTGATAGCGCAAAACCCTGACAGAAGTGTATAAGAAGTGATAGTGGATGGTGTATTTTTGCATGCATGTTTCCAGTGGCCATACTGTTAAGTAAATTAGTGTCCAATCTTTTTGCAGGATTAGGAGTATCATCTACTAGTAATGACATCGGAGCGTCTGATAGGTCACAGTTTAGTTTCCTTTTTGAGGATTGATTGTAAATTGGAATTACTTCGTTTTGTCAGATTTTAGTTAGTTGCAGACGTTTGTGTTATGATGATGCAAGGAGATGAACCCAAATGCAGACAGTGTTCAATGAACACAAGGTTTATTGGTACGAAAACAGGAAAACAAAACCCACGAGGGGGCGAAACACGAACAGGACAAGGACTCTTAGGCTGACAAGACTAAACTATGACTTCACAATAAACAAACAATAATTCTAATAAATGCTCACAATGACAAGAATGTCCACAAGGTACTCACAGGTATGATTTAGCAATGAACCGACACAGGACAGCAAACACAAGGAGATAAGTAGGGAACACTAACGACTAGGACAGGTGAAACTGACTAGACAATAATGACAAGATGAGGATAACAAGGGGGCGGGGTAACGTAACGAGACAACACAAGCACATGGCCCAAAACAACAGACCATGCGCTTGTACACAAAACATGGGTCTGTCATGATCCTGCCACAAGACTAGGAAAAAAATCAAGGACATGATGGCAGAATCATGACAGAACCCCCACCTTAAGGAGCGGCTACCAGACGCTCCTCAAGGGGACATCAAACACGGGACATGACAGACTGAGACAGTGACACAAACCAACAAAACATGACAAATAACAGCAAAGGCAGACATGAAAAAACAATAACAGGGTTGGGATGACATATCAAAAACAACATACAAGGCAAGGGAGGAGGAGGAAAAACATAGTTCATGGGGGGTGGTCCAGGGTGGATAGGAGAACTGGGGGCCTTGGGTCTTCGGGACGAGGGCTGAGGACGAGGAATTCTGGCAGACTTGGATGGGGACACATGAGGAAAAGTCCTTGGGGAAACAGTCCGGGGCTGAGAAGTGACGGGGGTGACCGGGGGAACAGCAGAAAACATGACAAGGGGTGTAGAAGGTGGCCGTGGGGAGGAGAGAGGCGATGCTGCAGCAGGCTGCGGAGCTGGAACGGGGTCATAGAACTCCGCAGTAGAACCAGAGCTCCTCACCTCAGACTCGGAAGTAGTGCTTCTCATATCTGATTCGGTATTAGCGTTTTCTGCAGCCAACTCAGGAACAGCAATCCGTGCAGCCGACTCAGGAACAGCAATCCGTGCAGCCGACTCAGGAACAGCAATCCGTGCAGCCGACTCAGGAACAGCAATCCGTGCAGCCGACTCAGGAACAGCAATCCGTGCGGCCGACTAAGGAACAGCAATCCGTGCAGCCGACTCAGGAACAGCAATCCGTGCAGCCAACTCACGAACAGCAATCCGTGCAGCCGACTCAGGAACAGCAATCCGTGCAGCCGACTCAGGAACAGCAATCCGTGCAGCCGACTCAGGAACAGCAATCCGTGCAGCCGACTCAGGAACAGCAATCCGTGCAGCCGACTCAGGAACAACAATCTGTGCAGCTGACTCAGGAACAGCAATCCGTGCAGCCGACTCAGGAACAGTACTCTCAGACAATGAGAGTTTGGAAATAGATGACTTGGCAGGGACTTCAAGGATCTTGACAAGACAGGACAAGTACTCTGACAGGGTTCTTGCAGCAATGACGACCGGCATCTCTTGATTAGCTGAAACAGAGCGCAAAACAGCCTCAGCAGCTGAATCGGCCGCTTCCCTCTCTGCAGCATTCACGACTGTAAGTTCGGGAACAGCCCTTACTGCTGCAGACTCTGGAGCCACGCCCTCAGCAGCCGATTCAGGAACAGTACCTTCGGTTGCAGCGGGCTCTGAGACAGCGCTTTCAGTTGCAGCGGGCTCAGGGACAGCGCCATCCGTAGTAGGCTCTGGGACAGCGCTTGCAGCAGCGGGCTCGGGGACAACGCTTGCAGCAGCGGGCTCAGGACCAAGCAGAAACGAAGGATGGGAGGCTCCCTTCCTCCTCCTCCTAGGTCGCGGTGCAGATGCCGTTGGCGGACTGGTGAGTGGTTGGGGAACCATGGCGGGATCTGTGTCTGGGGTTAGAAGATCAGTCTCTAGGAGGGCTGATCCCGTCACGAAGGACTCTGATGCTGACTCCCAAGAGGTCCGTCTCCCTCGCTTGCCGAGTAGACCTTCGGGTCCGGATGACGTCTCAGGAGTGGAAGTGGGACCAGCTTGATTCCCCTGGGAAACAACACCTAGGACACGACCCTCCAGTACCACTGGCAGCTTGACTGGTGGTGATGACAAGATGGACCCCCGGGACGATCTCCTCGATAAACAATCCACCACATCAGCGAACGAATGGCAAACCAGGCTCTCCCGTTCAGCCAGGGGTGGAGGAGAGTTGAGACCCGCAATGAGGTAGCGGTTTAGGAGGACATCAGGCAGGAAAAACCTCCTTTCGTTGGCGACCCGGGCATACTCACTCAATGATAACTCTCCCTGGGACGGAATTGGGAGTTTGCCCCTCTTAGAGTCAGCGATGGTCCTGTGCCACCAATCCTTAAGATCATCAAGGTTATGCCTGACATAAGAGGACGAAATGTCTGCTGGGTTCGGTCTTGGTCGGTTCATTCTGCTATGATGATGCAAGGAGATGAACCCAAAGGCAGACAGTGTTCAATGAACACAAGGTTTATTGGTAACGAGACAGCACAAGCACATGGCCCAAAACAACAGACTATGCGCTTGTACACAAAACATGGGTCTGTCATGATCCTGCCACAAGACTAGGAAAAATCAAGGACATGATGGCAGAATCATGACAGTTTGTTCAGTACTGTTAGAGCAGCACCTAATATAAACTATCCATCCTTTTCTCCCTTAACTGATGTATTGCATTTCAGTGCTAATACAGTAAATTTTAGGACCATTAATCTCACTTTAGTTACACACAGTGAACATGAGGTGACCTCTGTTTACTGTTTTACAGTACATCCTTCAAGAAAAGCTGAGCTTTGAATCTCTTTGTTCTCATCTTCTACTATACTTTCATCTGTTTGTTTTGGCTTGATTCATTGAGGTCTTTTTCTCTCAAACAACTCAACATCCTCTCTTATTCTGTTGAAGCCTCTATACATTGTAAACACACAATGAGAACAGAAACAGGCAGGTATTCAACTATCCACATTCACAAATATACACGGGCATCAGAGAGTTTCCTGTTTAATGTCACTTCCTCAGCATCTGTCGCTCTGCACCTGCAAAGTCCATAGACTGTCGTTTGTCTCAGCACGCTGAGAAATGAATGGATCTGACATTCTTAATTCACTGTGTCCGTTTATTCTGTGGTTTTAGACGTGTTAGTACAGCAAATACTTTACAGCACAGGTTTTCAAACTGAAAATATGAGTCGCCTGAATGATTTAAGGAAAAGGTATGTTACAAAGTTCAAGACTCAGGGAAGAAGGATGCAATAACCGACATACGTAACTTTAATAACAAAATAAACGTAACCAACAAAACTCACGGCCAATTGCCGCATAAACGTAAACAAAACCACAATGTACAGTTTCAGGCCTGGCCCTCTCTTGCCTTTCACGCCACTTGCCTTGATTGCATGTAAATGGTTGTATATATGGGTCACGTCAATTTAAAAAGGAAACAAAAAATGTTGCATCTAAAATTGTTTGGAAACCACTGCTTTACAGTAAATAGTACAGCACTAATATTTTCTATGAAACTTCTTGTAAAAGTACAACCAAAATGCTTCATACAATATTTATGTACACTACCATTCAAATGATTGGCATCAGGTGTGATTTTTTTTAACCCTTTAATTGATAAAATATATATATACAGGTCCTTCTCAAAAAATTAGCATATTGTGATAAAGTTCATTTTCCATAATGTAATGATAAAAATTAAACTTTCATATATTTTAAATTCATTGCACACCAACTGAAATATCTCAGGTCTTTTATTGTTTTAATACTGATCATTTTGGCATACAGCTCATGAAAACCCAAAATTCCTGTCTCAAAAAATTAGCATATTTAATTCGACCATTAAAATAAGTTTTTTTAATACAAAAAAAAAAGTCAACCTTCAAATAATTATGTTCAGTTATGCACTCAATACTTGGTTGGGAATCCTTTTGCAGAATTGACTGCTTCAATGCGGCGTGGCATGGAGGCAATCAGCCTGTGGCACTGCTGAGGTGTTATGGAGGCCCAGGATGCTTCGATAGCGGCCTTAAGCTCATCCAGAGTGTTGGGTCTTGCGTCTCTCAACTTTCTCTTCACAATATCCCACAGATTCTCTATGGGGTTCAAGGTCAGGAGAGTTGGCAGGCCAATTGAGCACAGTAATACCATGGTCAGTAAACCATTTACCAGTGGTTTTGGCACTGTGAGCAGGTGCCAGGTCGTGCTGAAAAATGAAATCGTCATCTCCATAAAGCTTTTCAGCAGATGGAAGCATGAAGTGCTCCAAAATCTCCTGATAGCTAGCTGCATTGACCCTGCCCTTGATAAAACACAGTGGACCAACACCAGCAGCTGACATGGCACCCCAGACCATCACTGACTGTGGGTACTTGACACTGGACTTCAGGCATTTTGGCATTTCCTTCTCCCCAGTCTTCCTCCAGACTCTGGCACCTTGATTTTGGAATAACATGCAACCACTGAGCAACAGTCCAGTGCTGCTTCTCTGTAGCCCAGGTCAGGCGCTTCTGCCGCTGTTTCTGGTTCAAAAGTGGCTTGACCTGGGGAATGCGGCACCTGTAGCCCATTTCCTGCACACGGCTGTGCACGGTGGCTCATTCTATTCCAAACTCAGTCCACTACTTCCGCAGGTCCCCCAAGGTCTGGAATCGGTCCTTCTCCACAATCTTCCTCAGGGTCCGGTCACCTCTTCTCGTTGTGCAGTGTTTTTTGCCACACTTTTTCCTTCCCACAGACTTCCCACTGAGGTGCCTTGATACATCACTCTGGGAACAGCCTATTTGTTCAGAAATTTCTTTCTGTGTCTTACCCTCTTGCTTGAGGGTGTCAATGATGGCCTTCTGGACAGCAGTCAGGTCGGCAGTCTTACCCATGATTGCGGTTTTGAGTAATGAAACAGGCTGGGAGATTTAAAAGCCTCAGGAATCTTTTGCAGGTGTTTAGAGTTAATTAGTTGATTCAGATGATTAGGTTAATAGCTCGTTTAGAGAACCTTTTCATGATATGCTAATTTTTTGAGACAGGAATTTGGGGTTTTCATGAGCTGTTTGGCAAAATCATCAGTATTAAAACAATAAAACACCTGAAATATTTCAGTTGGTGTGCAATGAATCTAAAACATATGAAAGTTTAATTTTTATCATTACATTATGGAATATAATGAACTTTATTACAATATGCTAATTTTTTGAGAAGGACCTGTATATATATATTAATTACATTTATAAAGTTACAAATATTTTATAAATATTTATAATTTCTTTTTCAAATAAATGCTATTCTTTTGAATTCTCTATTCATCAAAGGAACCTGAAAAAAAAAATACTACACAATACTTTAGTCTTACTGTATTTTTGATCAAATAAATGCAGCCTTGGTGACCAAAAGAGACTTCTATCAGATACATTCAAAAAAATCATACTTATGCATGGTATTTCCAGGTATTAACATGTATTTAGCATTTCATGACAGGCTTAATAAACTTCAATAGTCATTCAAAGGTGAGGAACAATAAATATTCTTCCAAACTGCAACTTCCTGAATAAGTGTGACAGCTTATAGGCCGCATTTACACTACAGGTCTTGATGCCCAATTCCGATTTGCTGACTATATCCACTATATTTTTTTGAGAACCAGCTTACATCTTCTTTTAAAAGTGACCCATATCCGACATCTGTATACAACAACCCGGAAAAGCTTAGGCTGAAAAGGAAGTAAAAATGGTGCGATTTGCAATGAACAACAAACAAAACATTGGTTTGAGCCTTTGTCCAGAATATCGGAATCCATGTGCTTTTTTTCCTGCTTACACATTCTTGTGTCATATCTGATCTGTGCCATATGGGAGGAAAAGATCGGAATTGAGTCACTCAAACTATGTAATTTAAATGCGGCCATGTAATGCAGGTTCCTTTTCTTTAGAAATGGAGTATCTGCATATCTTCATGAACCTGACTCAGTCATTGTCCAGGGGTTTCTGTTGAAACAAAAACAAAACTCTAGTTCAATGATAGAGAGAACAGGCACTCCTTGTCATCACTTCCTTAGCTAATTTTTGAGTGCTTCTTTCCCAGCATACAGCTTCTTAACCATCTAAGAACTTGTTTTTCAGCTCAAATATTTTACATTTATATTCCCATGAACATTACCTGGCATCAGTTTACATCAGCATTTCAGTCGAATCAAGAAAGAGAAAGAGAAAGCATTCCACTAATGTTTTTTTAGCAGGTAGAATCCTCTTCACACATCAAAGCACAATACTGCACATGTCATCATTGCAGAAATATGCCATTAATTTAGAAAACTGAATGTTAGGTAAAGATGATGTGACATATCTCCTAATGCTTTATTGTGCCCATTTATATTTAAAAAAAAACCTGGATGTTCTGCAGATTATAAACATCTCAGCTGAAATATCACATACAGACCCATAACACTTCAGTACTTTTATAACATAACAGCTGGGCACTGTTCTCAATGTCGATTTATTTTGTTTGAACATCACAAGTGAAGGACAAGGTCTGTCTATTAGATTACCCTAAATGCTTGGCTATAAAATGATAAGATTAAGAAGTTATGAAAACATTTGCAAGGCTGGAGCGAGTCGGTAAGAGAAGCAGGATGGTTTAGTATGATGAACACAATCCACTGGCTCATAGGAGAGATTCCTATAGCAGAAGAACAGGTGCCTCCATCAGGGTCAGATCATGGACTTGACTGGCACGCATGAACAACTATGCCCTTTTGACATGCATTTTACTGACACCAGATTACTTTTTCAAGTAACTAGTAAAGTAACGCATTACTTTTAAATATACATCTAAATATCTGAGTTACTTTTCAGATAAGTAATGAAAGTTGCTTTGTTTTTCATTAATTGACTGACAGCTTCCTGTCCCTATGTTGAGAGAAATCGTGAGTAAGTGCAGAAGCGTTGTGTACGCTGGGTGAATGGTTATTGTAGTTTTAAAATAAATGTCAACATGCATTTACTCATCTCATTTGCACAAATACATATTCAGTATTTCTCAATATAAATAAAACAGTGAAATGCAAACTGTGTATATTCCGCATACCCGCAATAATTAAATAGTTTTTTTTACAAAAGATTTTAACCAATGTCTTTGCTGCTGACCCTCGATGATCCAATTCAACCATACTAATAATCAAAAATGACTTGATAAACATCACAGTTGTGTTAAATCTTTTTGTTTTTATTGCTTAAGTAAGAGTGGTGTACTTTCTTCTTCTGCGATCCAGAATGGCAGCATAGCTGAAAGCTTTGTTTGAGCGGCGCCCTCTACTGTACAGGCGTGATTTTGCATTTCATTCAGTCTGAGGCTTATTCATTTCACTTTTGGTGTTAAAGGGACTTTACATTTGCCAAATATATGTATTTTTGTTATTACAAAGCAAACCCAGCGCAGATGAGAAAAAGTAACGCAAACGTAACACATTTTTTTCTATAAAAAGTAAGTTACGCAATTGCTTACTTTTTTAGGGAATAACACTGTCTCTAACACTGTTAAGGAGATTTAGGTGTTTTTTTCTTTTGTTTT
Organism: Meda fulgida; assembly: GCA_030578275.1. Classification (NCBI taxonomy): domain Eukaryota; kingdom Metazoa; phylum Chordata; class Actinopteri; order Cypriniformes; family Leuciscidae; genus Meda; species Meda fulgida. Next base: position 31,192,575 of record CM060620.1, read on the forward strand.
TTTTACAGGGAATCAAACATATAGATTGAAATAATGTGTTTTATTATATTATTGATTCAAAGATAGTGACTAAGAAAAAAAATGTTTTAATCCAGCAAGAAAGAGAAAACATTTTATCTTTATTATTTTACAGATTAAATAACACAAAGATAAAAAGGCTCAGAGCATAAGATGTTTCTATCTTCTCTATGTCACAATCTGTTAAGCTCTCCTACAAACTAACTTTTACAAGTTAGTTCAGTTTTTCAGTAATAGCTTTGTCTCTACAGATACAGTTTGACAATATTCACTCTACAAGTGATGTTGCATCCATGATGCAAAGACAATATTTTTTGTCACTGAACAGAGCTTTTTAAATCAGGATTGTACCTGAAACTTTCCGGCTAATTAGCCTACGATGCTCACTGAGCTTAGCTTTCCCCTTATTAACTTCTTGTATAATGCTTTCCATCTCAATGCTAGCAATTTGAATGCAAAAGGTTTCATAACCCATTCTACATGAACTTGGAGCCCTGACGGTTTTGCCTTCAGAAAGTACAAACTTTTTCTGCGCATTCAGCCATGGAGTGGAAGTTGTGTTGAATTCCACCCTGAGGTAGTGCGTTTATATGCGTGTCCTCTTGACCGTTTCTGCTTAGACTAGCTAGTCACGATTTTTCTGTGCCCAAACACCCACTCACACACTGCCCGACTGCCGTCCAAAAGAAATGATTAGAGGAGAACAGAAGTCATTATTGTCACACAGGTGAAGGCTTCATGGCCGAGCGTGTTTCTCCTTGACAGCGAAACAATGCTGGTTAAAGGGATGGTGATTCCTGTAGACTGAGTCACAAACTGCATAGTGCAGTACAGGTATTGTCCTGTTGTCATAGTAACATGTCTCAAGTAAAGCTTTGGTCTTTGATCAAAGGAAAAATTAGAAGTATCCTTAGATTCAGCCTGCACAGCCACTCAAACACACAATTAATTGAAAAAGATTTAATCTGATCTGTTAAATTCAAATGGATTGAAATTGACCATTGATTGATATGGATTTCAGAGGTGTATATTATGATTCTATTTTCTGAGGCTACTCCTACGCTTATTACATCACTCACTCCTACTTCAACTGCGATTGAAGACTGAGTCACGAAGTTGAGGCGTCATTTGAACCTGCAAATAAAAGATATCCAACCAAATAGATGTGGCGTGATGTCATTAGTTTAGTCATCCGCAGCTAGCCCACCACACATGACCCACTTCTGCCTGTTAAATCACATTCACCCACACAGGCTCAAATCGCCAATGGCTGTATGGGGAAGGCCGTGTAGGAGCTTTGGATGCTTCATTTATTTTGACACAGCCCAAATATGTGTTGTCTACAAGTGCAAAATAGCTAAATGAGCCTATTAAGTGGCCGGACGCAAACTTTTTGAAGAGCTTGACATTAGAGCGCGTCACCAGCATAATGTTTCAAATGCAACAGTGACTCTCGGGCCCTCTGGCACACCTAATGTTTTTATGCGATGTGATTTAAAGAGCAAGATTGCAGTATGTAATTTGCATCAACAGAAACAGGTTCCTCTGTTCATAGCGATTTACAGGTAGCAGAATGTGAGTTGGCATCTCTGCAATTTCATTAAGAAGTTCTATTATCAAGCATCAGCCGCAAATTCAAAACTAAGATTCTTCAGGCATGTGGCATATCAGATACTGTGGTAAAAATCTGGTTGTTCCTTGTCTGTAAACTTTAAAAGAGAATTTGGTATGTTGCAGACTTTTAGACTTTAGGTATGTACATAGAATGCAGTGTCATACAGATGCAGGGAGGAAGTACAAACAGTTTCTTCAGATATGCAACCTTAAAGTTAGTGTATGACTGATTCAACCCAGTAACCCAGTGTTTTATTTGTGAATTGGACTACACCATTCATGCTGTGGGTTTTTCATTTAATAAAAGGAACCGGCTCATTAGAGTCATTAATTCATGTATTGGAAAGCAATTCACTGGTGCACAATAGAACATGGATGAATGGTATGATCTCATGGAGTCATATCGGGTATCAGTAAGCTTTATTTCAAATAATAAAATAACTATCCAAATGACTGTTTAGTCGATCCTTAAATAATCCCTCATTTAAGAAGCATTTGTTCACCGTTTGCATGCAACATTCACCTATATCCTCCATGTGTCTATGATTAGTGTAGTGTGAGTCTGTTTGCCATAGACAAATAGCTACACTGACTCTCTACAATGAATCATTGCACCACTGTCATTGAAACCATTTCGTCCACTACAAACATAATGCAAAGTTTGTGTAAAACCCAAAGAAATATTCCAGGGAAAGACTTTTCCATGGTCTCCAAGAAGGTTTTCAATATTTGTGGGTAGGATATACAAAAAATAAAACACATAGAAACACATTATTTTCTTTGGTTCCTGTTGCTAAAGCACAGCATGGCAAACAGCAATACGCTGTGAGGTGAACTATAGTTAGAATATAGTAGGAATATAAAATTGAAGAGCTAGTGGGGTCCTGCTTGACAAAGACTGAATATGGAGGGTCACCATGCTCTGACAGACAGGTTAAAGAAAGCAAGGAAGAGGTGAAGGTGCAGTGTTTGTCATTCTCTGTCAAAGCATTGACGGGATGTAATCCTTCTTTATATCATCTTCCATCCCTTAAGGAAAAAAGAGGAGGATGACAGAGGAGTGTGAGTGTGTACCCTCATCTCTCTGGGAGCTTTTCTGACAGTTTCAAGGCGACATGAATTTTAAATAGAAGGCAAGTAGCAATGAGTGACAGAGGAACATTGCGCTCTAAAAGGGAGTGAATCGAGAATGACATTTACAGGCAATGAATCAGCCACTTGAAACACATTAAACGTGTTTTCTTAATAAATCCCCTCCGAAAAACACCATTGGAGGTCACATAAAGCAGAAAATTCCCACAGTAGTCACCTGGAAGGACAGGTGAGGAATGTGACATGCCTTAAGCCATGTCAGAAATACCATTATGAGGAAGTATGTTTCTGCTAAAGAGCTTCAGGGGAATAACTTCAGGTCACAACAACTTGCAGAGGATAAACACAGCAAACCTTTTCAGCGCACCATGGTTTTATCTATTATTAACAAAAAACAAGGAACTCTATATGCTTGATGAAGGTCGTGAGACCGAAAAGTTGTTAATAAAATATTGATACTCATTTGCAAGTACTGATAGTGTGCGGGAGTTCCTTGTTTTTTTGTTGATTTTTTTGACCTACTTATTTGGTATTTTTTTCCCACGCACCTATCACCTGCAGGTGTGCGATGGCGTGTGATAATTGATTTACTTATTAAAAATGTTTAACAGACAAAAAATCGTTCAATTAGCAAAGTAATAAAAATTAATAATAATTATTGTTTTATAAGAAAGCTGGGTAACACTTTAGTTTATGGTCCAATTCTCATTATTAACTAGTTTAATATGATATTACTAGGATATTGGCTGTTTATTAGTACTTATAAAGCACATATTAATACCTTATTCTGCATGACCATACATTCCTAATCCTACCCAATACCTAAATGTAACAACTACCTTACTAACTATCATCAATAAGCAGTAATTAGGAGTTTGAGGCAAAAGTCATAGTTATTTAGTTAGTAGTGAGAATTGGACCCTAATCTAAAGTGTGACCGAAAGTGGCTATAAAAGCACTATGAAAGAAAGCCGTTGATTGGATAATGTTCAATATACAGTACAGTTCATTGGTCATTATAGAAAAATCTTTGCAAAATGGGCGACCGAGTTGACCGACCAGAATTCTAGAGAGCTGTTTCCAATCTTTGAATGTTATTTATTTTGAGCATGGAGATAATGTTTGCTTTATTTGCGGATGGAATTATAGTGCAGACTTTGTCACCAGGATGTTGCCCTTTTTAAAGTTAAAGCGTGTATAGGAAAAAAGCATGTACTTGCTCTTTTAGCTTGGCTACTTTTTCTCATTTGCAAATCACTTTGAATTGTCATCTGCTACATGACTAAATGTAAATGTCTAGTCTTTGTCCCTCTGTCAAGAAACTGTCCTTAATGTGAATCTCACCCTAGTGAGAGTGAACATCTTGATCTGTTTAACATGCTATTTCCGAGTGAACCGTTCATCAGGGAAAGATGAGGCATTAATATTTCAGTAGCCGTTCACTGCACACATGATGTGTGTATGGTGTTGGTCCATATGTTCTGTCTCTCTCTGTCTCACAGTCACACACACACACACACACACACACACATACACGTCTATATTACTAACAGGGGACTATCGCTCTACACTGGCCAAGAGGGGACTAGTGTTTCTAGTCATTTTGAAGAAACAAAAATGACATACAAAATTTTCTTTTAAGGTCTTTTTTCATAATATAACTTTAAATAAGCATTTTTTTATTTTTAAAAAAACATGCCAAGTGGGGACCTGAACGATGTCTACCTTACCAACAGGGGACTCCCATAGACTGCAATGGAACTGTGTGTGTGTGTGTGTGTGTGTGTTTGAAGAGTGAAGTCTGTCTTCATTATGTAACTTTATATATATATATATTATATATATATAATGTTTATATATTAGATATGTAATCTGTAATTATATAATGTTTACACAGGCATCAGACACACACAAACACACACATTTCTATATTACTAAAAGAGCACTGTCGCTCTACACTGGCCAAGTGGGGACTCTTATAGCCTACAATGGAACCGTGTGTGTGTGAACAGTGAACTCTGTCTTCATTGTGTAATATTGCATATTGTGATATGCATATTGTAATCTCTGATGACTGTGTGAACATACATATATATATGCCTGTATGTGTTAATACAGGCATCAGAGATCACAATATGCACAGATAAACATATTCAATATACAATTAAAAAAGAATGACCAAACCATCAGTTATCAAAAATTAAAAAAATTGCAATTTTTGAGGAAAGACCATTTGAATCTGTTTTTCATTCAACGGGGTAAAAAATACCGACGGCAACAGTTCAAAAGCAGAGGCGAGAAGATATTCTTATCATTCATAATATTATTTCTCTTATTTAACGCTCTCTCTTCATAGATACTTTATATTCTTGGTTATGCAGTCCCTAACAATTTTTTTGCCATTGTTATGTGCCATTGTACACACACACATTAATTTCTATATTACTAACAGAGCACTGTCGCTCTACACTGGCCAAGTGGGGACCTGAACGATGTTTACCTATCGAACAGGGGACTCCCATAGCCTACAATGGAACTGTGTGTGTGTGTGTGAACAGTGAAGTCTGTCTTCATTATGTAACTTTTATATATATATATAATATATATACAATGTTTATATATTATATATGTAATATGTAATTATATAATGTTTACACAGGCATCAGACACACACAAACACACACATTTCTATATTACTAACAGAGCACTGTCGCTCTACACTGGCCAAGTGGGGACTTGAACGATGTTTACCTATCGAACAGGGGACTCCCATAGCCTACAATGGAACTATGTAACTTGTGTGTATATATATATATATATATATATATATATGTATATGTATATATATATATATATGTATATGTATATGTATATGTGTGTGTGTGTGTGTTCATACAGGCATCAGAGATCACAATATGCATAGATAAACATATACAATATACAATTAAAAAAGAATGACCAAACCATCAGTTATCAAAAATTAAAAAAATTAGAATTTTTTGAGGAAAGACCATTTGAATCTGTTTTTTAACGGGGTAAAAAATACCGATGGCAACAGTTCAAAAGCAGAGGCTCTTATCATTCATATTATTATTTTTCTTCTTTAACGGTCTCTCTTCATAGATACTTTCTATGCTTGGTTATGCAGTCCGTTTAGGGTTCATGGGATAAATCAAACAGAAATAGCTCTTTAAGGTAACAATTTCAGGTCACTACTTTATACAGTCAATAATGATTATATTAATCAAAATGAACTTCGCGTCCCCAGTTGGATGGTAAAGAGCGACACCAGTTCTTCTGCTTTGTACATTTCTTGCCATCACAAAAACACGGTAAAGATTTTGGAGGTCAATCTCAAAATGTTATGTTGACTTGCTGCACTGAACAATTTTACTTCATTCAGTTGAAATATATGAAGTAGATGTTCATTTAACATTTTGTTTTCTGACTGACAGCTGATGCTTGTTAACCAGTCATCAGCAGTTAACTGACATTATTTTAAGGTTAGATTAGAATTAAATGTAATTAGAAAAGATAAGTGTCTGTGACCCATTCAAATACCTCAAAAATGTAGATTTACATGTCCAAATAGCAGCATAAACAACAGAACATGAGGATTCACACACACCGTCACATCGAGCACCCGCAGTGCTTCTGTGAACACAGTAAACCAGAATAAAAGTGTTTATATAACTGTATATATATATATATATATATATATATTAGTGCTGTCAGTTTAACGCGTTATTAACGGCGTTACCGCAAACACATTTTAACGGCGTCAATTTTTTTAGCGCGAGATTAACGCTCTTTTTGGCCTAGCAAACATTGTAGTTTTTTCACATGCTGTTGCAACAACTGGTAACGTTAGAAACACTACAACATCACACCGGATAGCTAGACCGGAAACAAAACAAAACGCGGGACTAGATTTGAAGGCCGAGTGCGAGCGCGGGCGGTAATGCACTCACTCTGTGTGTGCGGGTACGGGAGAATACAACGATTCGGGACTCCCACAAACTATATTGTATTGTAGACTAATATTGTAATATTGTATTATATTGTAAACTACAATACATTTTTATTCTTATGTTGCAGAAAAGCAACAAGAACAACTAAAACAAAATAGAAACGATTTACAGGCCAGAGTATATTTTTTATAACATGTTTGCAGCGTTGAGCGATGTAGCCAATCACAGACATGTGTTGATTTCTTAAACGCAATGGCCAATCAGATGCATTTAAAATAGACTCCCCTCACTGCTCAAAACTGACTTTTTGTTCAGTGCTGAATTCTGGATATTGGCAAATCCTCTAATTAAAACAAACAAAGTGTATATATTATGAAAGATTCATTGTGCAGTCAGCTTCATTGATAATAACAGAGATGTGTGAGATTGCGATGAACTGATGTCAGCTTTTTAGGAATTTTTAAAGGATTGCACTTTGTGCGCATTCAGTCATCCCAAACCATGCACTCAGTAGCCTGCTTGCTTTTCTATTATAACAGTGGTTTGTGTGTTAATGCTTTAATCACAAATAATTGATCAGGAGCATTTATGCTGATGTGTATGGTGGCGACACGTAGGCGAAGTAGCCTACAAATAAAGTCTATTTGCGGGCGGGAGCGGGACAAAAATGTTGCGGGCGGGAGAAAGTAACATAGAAAGTAGTTGAGAACGTCAGTTATAACGACCCACGTATTAAAAAGAAATGGACGGTTTTAAATCGGGCTCGGGACGGGCTCATAATTACAGTAAATGTGTCGGGCCGGGCTCGGACACAATGCGCACGGGCTCGGGTCGGGCTTGATTTTTTGGGCCCGCTCTAAGCTCTACAATGGATGACTTCAGACAGAAGCACATGGATACCACAGCTAAGAACTAACTTATTGCTGATCCACTTTTCCTTGTTGATAAGAGCATTCAAATTAGAAAAAATGATGGGACAAATAGAAATCAAGGGACATTTAGAATAGATAAAAATGTGCGATTAATCGCGAGTTAACTATGGCATTAATGCGATTAATCGCGATTAAATATTTGAATCGTTTGACAGCACTAATATATATATATATATATATATATATATATATATTTACACATTATTTTCAACTGAAAATTGCAAGCTTTTCATGTGTTTTGGCCGCTCATTTACACGAAAATGCCATTTTGGAGGCCTGACAATGCAAACTTTCCAACCCGATCACACTAAATGCGTCTCTGCTTAGAAATCTTGGCTTGCTCAAAACTTTTTGTCTTTAAATGAAGTCAAAACTGAGGTGGAAGTTTTCGGCCCCACTGATAATTTTAATACCACCAGCATCGATTTGAGGAGCTTCTCTGCATTCAGATCTACGCATGACAAACACATATCTTCGGTAATTGGATCTAGTTTCTATCAACTCCGTCTTTTGTATCAAATTAAACACTTCCTATCTGACAAAACTCTAGAGATGTGTTCATGCTTTTATTACTTCCCGTTTAGACTACTGCAACTCATTGTATTGCGGTATTTCCAAGTCACAAATCGCTCGCCTTCAACTGGTCCAAAATGCTGCAGCAAGATTTATTCGCAAAAGTCCTAAATATGATCACATGATGATAATGATACATTTTATTTATATTGCGCTTTTCTCCAACCCAAAACGATACAAAAACAATACACAGTACCAATATATATATATATATATATATATATATATATATATATATATATATATATATATATATATATATTGGTGTAATGACCATTGGTGTAATGATTGTCAGAGATTAAAAATTGTAACATTACAAAATTTAATGACAGTACATTTCAAATACCTAAAAATGGTACATTAAGTGGTTTTGTCCAAGTCAAAATTTTACTTAACATTAATGAACCAACCTACATACAATAAAACTACATTTTTGGGGGGTTAAATCAAGCAGAAATATCACTTCAATGTAACAATTGCAGGTCACTACACAAGTGAACCTGTACATGATCTAGACTCTAGATAAATGAAATGCAATCGCAGCAGTAAGTCAGGGGAATGCTTATATTTATTTCTTTGGTTTCAATTTTGAACATGTTGCAGTTCTTTTTAAAAAGGTATACATTTTGACATAATTATAAAATGATATAACATGATTTGATACTGTATATTAGCAGAAATGACACATTTTTCACTTCAGCAACAAAGTGGAGACCCTCTTTTCTGTAATGAAAGACCAATCTTATGGGTTGTGGTCTCTCAGACATTGGCCAATATCAGTAAAAAAAAAAAAAACACTGTTTCCCTTAGGGCTTAAATGAACCAGATTTTTTTTTTACATCCTTACACTTTTAGACAGGTGATGCTTGCAACCCGACCATAATCCATTAGCCGACAAGATTAGAATGTTATATTCTAATTAAATTAGAATGTATGTATTTCTCAATACTTATCACTGTTTTAAAAGCTCTTCACTCCGTTGTCTTAACCAACTTTCAGCTTCACTGCAGTAAATTTCACGTTCAAAAAGCATTAAAACTACCAAAACACATCATTCATGTCTCAAAATAAGTCATTCTTTCAGAACACTAGTAAAGGTTTCACCCAACAAACAAAATTAAAAATACAAATCAAAAAACACAAACAACAGGCAGTAATATGCACTATTTTCTGCTGTTCAGAATTCAAGGCAGTTTATTTTACATGGTTCATGTTTACATTAATGTACAAAATTATTTCCTTTTGTATAGATGGCGATGAAAATGAAAGACTAAGACTAGTGTAGGTGTTTAGTTACATCTTAATTGTTCTGATAGGTTTTTTTTAGATTCAGAATATATTTCAATGCGGTATACGGTATAAAAATATTGCAAATTTCAGTCTTATTCATTTTTGTTTGAGTTGAAATGTTTTTAACTTAAATATAACAGTCTTGGAAATAATATGTAAGCATGTGCAAATTGGCCTGGACAGTAAATCAAGTTCTGCTGGTCTTTGTGTTTAAGTGAGAAATAAATTCATGTAAATTGAAAGATCTCAGTTTAGCCGGACACTGATCTTGTGATCACTGTGTGAAGAGTTTCATGGTATTAATTAATCTTGAGAAGGTATTAATCTTTCAGTTTAAACACAAATGTGTACTGTAATGTAAACATTGACCATGTAACATAAAATGCTGTGAATTCGGAACAACAGAAAACAGCAGAAATATTTTATAATGCTCCAGTTATTTGTGTTTTTTGTATTTTATGAGTGAAAAAGTGTGTTTGTTGGGTGAGCTTTACTAGTGTTCTGGAAGAACTGTATTAGCAGCTGTAAATGGATATTCTGACATAGGTAGTTTCATGTGTATGTAGACTCTTGTGTGTGGATTGAGTCGCTGCACATCCCCCCACACGCAATTTACATCTCAATACTTGAAGGTGTGTGTGTGTGTGTGTGTCATGGAGAAACCGGCCCAAAGATCTCACAACTCTAACAATACAGTTACCAATGTCCAAGAATCTGTGGAACTTCTCAAATAAACTACAATAAACTAGAGAAAACGCTGGGATTTACTCTGACAAATTAAACTACAGGTTTTTACAGTCGCTAGGACACATTTCTCAATATTTAGGTACATTTTCAAAACTCTTCACTCAGTTCTTCATTTCACATTCAAAATGCACTGACACTTCCTTCATGTCTCAAATCCCAACTCAATCTTCCAGAACACTAGTAAAGGTTTCCCCCAACAAACACACTTTGTCACTCATAAAACAGAAAAAACACAAACAACAGGAGCATTACACAATATTTTCTTTTGCAAATTGCTTTTACAAAACAAGAATGGCACTACTCTACTGTTTTTAATTCACTGCAGTTTAATATTAGATTTTAGAATCAGAATATTTATTTCAATATGATATTACTGTGGAAATGTTGCAAATCTCGGTCTTATCATTTTTTGTTGTTAGGTTTTGAAAATAAGTTTAACAGTTTTAAAAAGAGTATGTAAACGTGCAAATTATCCTGTATAGCACATAAAATTCTGTAAGTGTTTGTGTTTAAGAGAGAAAATAATTCAAGTAAATGGAACAAAATCCATCCGATGACATTGTTCAAAGCACTGATCCACAGTTTAGCTCATATAGACGGATGGTGTGATCACTGTGTGAAGAGAGTTTACAAAAAAAGAGAATTTTATGTTCTATACAGGATAATTTGCACGTTTACATACTCTTTTTAAAACTGTTAAACTTATTTTCAAAACCTAACAACAAAAAATGATAAGACCGAGATTTGCAACATTTGCACAGTAATATCATATTGAAATAAATATTCTGATTCTAAAATCTAATATTAAACTGCAGTGAATTAAAAACAGTAGAGTAGTGCCATTCTTGTTTTGTAAAAGCAATTTGCAAAAGAAAATATTGTGTAATGCTCCTGTTGTTTGTGTTTTTTCTGTTTTATGAGTGACAAAGTGTGTTTGTTGGGTGAAACCTTTACTAGTGTTCTGGAAGATTGAGTTGGGATTTGAGACATGAAGGAAGTGTCAGTGCATTTTGAATGTGAAATGAAGAACTGAGTGAAGAGTTTTGAAAATGTACCTAAATATTCAGAAATGTGTCCTAGCGACTGTAAAAACCTGTAATTTAATTTGTCAGAGTAAATCCCAGCGTTTTCTCTAGTTTATTGTAGTTTATTTGAGAAGTTCCACAGATTCTTGGACATTGGTAACTGTATTGATAGAGTTGTGAGATCTTTAGGCCGGTTTCTCCATGACACACACACACACACACACCTTCAAGTATTGAGATGTAAATTGCGTGTGGGGGGATGTGCAGCAACTCAATCCACACACAAGAGTCTACATACACATGAAACTACCTATGTCAGAATATCCATTTACAGCTGCTATTACAGTTCTTCCAGAACACTAGTAAAGCTCACCCAACAAACACACTTTTTCACTCATAAAATACAAAAAACACAAATAACTGGAGCATTATACAATATTTCTGCTGTTTTCTGTTGTTCCGAATTCACAGCATTTTATGTTACATGGTCAATGTTTACATTACAGTACACATTTGTGTTTAAACTGAAAGATTAATACCTTCTCAAGATTAATTAATACCATGAAACTCTTCACACAGTGATCACAAGATCAGTGTCCGGCTAAACTGAGATCTTTCAATTTACATGAATTCATTTCTCACTTAAACACAAAGACCAGCAGAACTTGATTTACTGTCCAGGCCAATTTGCACATGCTTACATATTATTTCCAAGACTGTTATATTTAAGTTAAAAACATTTCAACTCAAACAAAAATGAATAAGACTGAAATTTGCAATATTTTTATACCGTATACCGCATTGAAATATATTCTGAATCTAAAAAAAACCTATCAGAACAATTAAGATGTAACTAAACACCTACACTAGTCTTAGTCTTTCATTTTCATCGCCATCTATACAAAAGGAAATAATTTTGTACATTAATGTAAACATGAACCATGTAAAATAAACTGCCTTGAATTCTGAACAGCAGAAAATAGTGCATATTACTGCCTGTTGTTTGTGTTTTTTGATTTGTATTTTTAATGTTGTTTGTTGGGTGAAACCTTTACTAGTGTTCTGAAAGAATGACTTATTTTGAGACATGAATGATGTGTTTTGGTAGTTTTAATGCTTTTTGAATGTGAAATTTACTGCAGTGAAGCTGAAAGTTGGTTAAGACAACGGAGTGAAGAGCTTTTAAAACAGTGATAAGTATTGAGAAATACATACATTCTAATTTAATTAGAATATAACATTCTAATCTTGTCGGCTAATGGATTATGGTCGGGTTGCAAGCATCACCTGTCTAAAAGTGTAAGGATGTAAAAAAAAAATCTGGTTCATTTAAGCCCTAAGGGAAACAATGTTTTTTTTTTTTTTTTTACTGATATTGGCCAATGTCTGAGAGACCACAACCCATAAGATTGGTCTTTCATTACAGAAAAGAGGGTCTCCACTTTGTTGCTGAAGTGAAAAATGTGTCATTTCTGCTAATATACAGTATCAAATCATGTTATATCATTTTATAATTATGTCAAAATGTATACCTTTTTAAAAAGAACTGCAACATGTTCAAAATTGAAACCAAAGAAATAAATATAAGTATTCCCCTGACTTACTGCTGCGATTGCATTTCATTTATCTAGAGTCTAGATCATGTACAGTTTAACTTGTGTAGTGACCTGCAATTGTTACATTGAAGTGATATTTCTGCTTGATTTAACCCCCCAAAAATGTAGTTTTATTGTATGTAGGTTGGTTCATTAATGTTAAGTAAAATTTTGACTTGGACAAAACCACTTAATGTACCATTTTTAGGTATTTGAAATGTACTGTCATTAAATTTTGTAATGTTACAATTTTTAATCTCTGACAATCATTACACCAATGGTCATTACACCAATATATATATATATATATATATATATATATATATATATATATATATACATATATATATATATATATATATATATATTGGTACTGTGTATTGTTTTTGTATCGTTTTGGGTTGGAGAAAAGCGCAATATAAATAAAATGTATCATTATCATCATGTGATCATATTTAGGACTTTTGCGAATAAATCTTGCTGCAGCATTTTGGACCAGTTGAAGGCGAGCGATTTGTGACTTGGAAATACCGCAATACAATGAGTTGCAGTAGTCTAAACGGGAAGTAATAAAAGCATGAACACATCTCTAGAGTTTTGTCAGATAGGAAGTGTTTAATTTGATACAAAAGACGGAGTTGATAGAAACTAGATCCAATTACCGAAGATATGTGTTTGTCATGCGTAGATCTGAATGCAGAGAAGCTCCTCAAATCGATGCTGGTGGTATTAAAATTATCAGTGGGGCCGAAAACTTCCACCTCAGTTTTGACTTCATTTAAAGACAAAAAGTTTTGAGCAAGCCAAGATTTCTAAGCAGAGACGCATTTAGTGTGATCGGGTTGGAAAGTTTGCATTGTCAGGCCTCCAAAATGGCATTTTCGTGTAAATGAGCGGCCAAAACACATGAAAAGCTTGCAATTTTCAGTTGAAAATAATGTGTAAATATATATATATATTAGTGCTGTCAAACGATTCAAATATTTAATCGCGATTAATCGCATTAATGCCATAGTTAACTCGCGATTAATCGCACATTTTTATCTATTCTAAATGTCCCTTGATTTCTATTTGTCCCATCATTTTTTCTAATTTGAATGCTCTTATCAACAAGGAAAAGTGGATCAGCAATAAGTTAGTTCTTAGCTGTGGTATCCATGTGCTTCTGTCTGAAGTCATCCATTGTAGAGCTTAGATCGGGCCCAAAAAATCAAGCCGACCCGAGCCCGTGCGCATTGTGTCCGAGCCCGGCCCGACACATTTACTGTAATTATGAGCCCGTCCCGAGCCCGATTTAAAACCGTCCATTTCTTTTTAATACGTGGGTCGTTATAACTGACGTTCTCAACTACTTTCTATGTTACTTTCTCCCGCCCGCAACATTTTTGTCCCGCTCCCGCCCGCAAATAGACTTTATTTGTAGGCTACTTCGCCTACGTGTCGCCACCATACACATCAGCATAAATGCTCCTGATCAATTATTTGTGATTAAAGCATTAACACACAAACCACTGTTATAATAGAAAAGCAAGCAGGCTACTGAGTGCATGGTTTGGGATGACTGAATGCGCACAAAGTGCAATCCTTTAAAAATTCCTAAAAAGCTGACATCAGTTCATCGCAATCTCACACATCTCTGTTATTATCAATGAAGCTGACTGCACAATGAATCTTTCATAATATATACACTTTGTTTGTTTTAATTAGAGGATTTGCCAATATCCAGAATTCAGCACTGAACAAAAAGTCAGTTTTGAGCAGTGAGGGGAGTCTATTTTAAATGCATCTGATTGGCCATTGCGTTTAAGAAATCAACACATGTCTGTGATTGGCTACATCGCTCAACGCTGCAAACATGTTATAAAAAATATACTCTGGCCTGTAAATCGTTTCTATTTTGTTTTAGTTGTTCTTGTTGCTTTTCTGCAACATAAGAATAAAAATGTATTAGTTTTTATGTTTTATTCATAGATTTTTCTAGTTTGTGGGAGTCCCGAATCGTTGTATTCTCCCGTACCCGCACACACAGAGTGAGTGCATTACCGCCCGCGCTCGCACTCGGCCTTCAAATCTAGTCCCGCGTTTTGTTTTGTTTCCGGTCTAGCTATCCGGTGTGATGTTGTAGTTTTTCTAACGTTACCAGTTGTTGCAACAGCATGTGAAAAAACTACAATGTTTGCTAGGCCAAAAAGAGCGTTAATCTCGCGCTAAAAAAATTGACGCCGTTAAAATGTGTTTGCGGTAACGCCGTTAATAACGCGTTAAACTGACAGCACTAATATATATATATATATATATATACAGTTATATAAACACTTTTATTCTGGTTTACTGTGTTCACAGAAGCACTGCGGGTGCTCGATGTGACGGTGTGTGTGAATCCTCATGTTCTGTTGTTTATGCTGCTATTTGCACATGTAAATCTACATTTTTGAGGTATTTGAATGGGTCACAGACACTTATCTTTTCTAATTACATTTAATTCTAATCTAACCTTAAAATAATGTCAGTTAACTGCTGATGACTGGTTAACAAGCATCAGCTGTCAGTCAGAAAACAAAATGTTAAATGAACATCTACTTCATATATTTCAACTGAATGAAGTAAAATTGTTCAGTGCAGCAAGTCACATAACATTTTGAGATTGACCTCCAAAATCTTTACCGTGTTTTTGTGATGGCAAGAAATGTTCAAAGCAGAAGAACTGGTGTCGCTCTTTACCATCCAACTGGGGACGCGAAGTTCATTTTGATTAATATAATCATTATTGACTGTATAAAGTAGTGACCTGAAATTGTTACCTTAAAGAGCTATTTCTGTTTGATTTATCCCATGAACCCTAAACGGACTGCATAACCAAGCATAGAAAGTATCTATGAAGAGAGACCGTTAAAGAAGAAAAATAATAATATGAATGATAAGAGCCTCTGCTTTTGAACTGTTGCCATCGGTATTTTTTACCCCGTTAAAAAACAGATTCAAATGGTCTTTCCTCAAAAAATTCTAATTTTTTTAATTTTTGATAACTGATGGTTTGGTCATTCTTTTTTAATTGTATATTGTATATGTTTATCTATGCATATTGTGATCTCTGATGCCTGTATGAACACACACACACACACATATACATATACATATACATATATATACATATACATATATATATATATATATATATATATATATATATATATATATATACACACAAGTTACATAGTTCCATTGTAGGCTATGGGAGTCCCCTGTTCGATAGGTAAACATCGTTCAAGTCCCCACTTGGCCAGTGTAGAGCGACAGTGCTCTGTTAGTAATATAGAAATGTGTGTGTTTGTGTGTGTCTGATGCCTGTGTAAACATTATATAATTACATATTACATATATAATATATAAACATTGTATATATATTATATATATATATAAAAGTTACATAATGAAGACAGAGTTCACTGTTCACACACACACACAGTTCCATTGTAGGCTATGGGAGTCCCCTGTTCGATAGGTAAACATCGTTCAGGTCCCCTCTTGGCCAGTGTAGAGCGACAGTGCTCTGTTAGTAATATAGAAATGTGTGTGTTTGTACAATGGCACATAACAATGGCAAAAAAATTGTTAGGGACTGCATAACCAAGAATAGAAAGTATCTATGAAGAGAGAGCGTTAAAGAAGAAAAATAATATTATGATTGATATGAATATCTTAAGGCCTCTGCTTTTGAACTGTTGCCACCGATATATTTTACCCTGTTGAAATACAGATTCAAATGGTCTTTCCTGAAATTTTTTTTTTTACATTTTTGATAACTGATGGTTTGGTCATTATTTTTTAATTGTATATTTGTATATGTTTATCTATGCATATTGTGATCTCTGATGCCAGTGTGAAAATACACACACACACTCAAACACACACACACACACATATATATATATATATAAATAATGTTTATATGTGTTACATAATGATGACAGACTTCATTGTTCACACACACACAGTTTCATTGCAGGCTATGAGAGTCCCCACTTGGATGGTTAGAGATCGGTCAGAGATGGAGCGACAGTGCTCTGTTCATATATATTACATGCATGTGTGTGTGTACAATGGCACATAATAATTGCAAATAAAGTGTTAGGGACTGCATAACTAAGAATAGAAAGTATCTATGAAGAAAGAGAGTTAAATAAGAAAAATAATATTAATATGAATGATAAGAGGCATCTTCTCGCCTCTGCTTTTGAACTGTTGCCGTCTGTATTTTGTACCCCGTTGTAGATTTAAATGGTCTTTCCTCAAGCAATTCAAATTTGTTCATTATTGATAACTGATGGTTTGGTCATTCTTTTTTTAGTTGTTTATGTTTATCTATGCATATTGTGATCTCTGATGCCTGTGTGAACATTATATAATTACATATATATGTATGTTTGGGCATTTTTGAAAATACTTGAAAGTTCGGTAACACTTTATAATAACTGCACACTATTAATAATTAGTTAAGCATTAGTAAAGAGTTACTTCATAATTTGTAAAGCATTAATATGCATTAATGAGCAGTTTATAATTACAGCTATATATGCTTTGTTCTTGTATAAATGCTTTATTCTTTATTTAGAAGCATATCTATATTTTGTTTAATAATTGTATTTTCATACTTTATTAATGATCAATTTATAATTTCTAAATGAAATATAGCATTATTTACAAACAAGTTATTTGTGATTTGTCAGTGATTCATAAGATCACTTAAGTGTAAGTAAATGCAGTAAATTCAGGTAGTTATAAAGCATTTAGTAGTGGTCAGTTAACTATTTTTGTGAGCTCATCACAAAATATAAAGCATTTATAAAGGAGATTTAAAGACTCAGTTATCTTCTAAACAGAAAAATGAAACAAACACAACACTGTGATACAGAACATAGAAATATATAACTGAACCTTTAAATCTCCTTTATAAAAGCTTTACAAGGCATAACTAGTCCTCACTTTATAAAATACTTATACTCACCACTACCAAATGCTTTATAACTACCTGAATTACAGTAGAAATACATGTTAATAAAGCATTTATTAACACACTAAGTACCTATTACAAAATGTCGGTATAATGTATGAATGTACATTTGAAATAGTTTATTAATCATTTTACTCACACTTTCTAAGTGATCTTATGAACCACTGACAACTCCTAAATAACTGGTTTGTATATAATGTTATACTTCATTTAAAAATTATAAATTGATCATTAATAAAGTATGAAAATACAACTATTAAACACATTATAGATATGCTTTTAAAGCAAGAATAAAGCTTTTATAGCTGTATTTATATACTGCTTATTAATGTCTATTAATGCTTTATAAATATTGAATTAACTGTTTACTAATGCTTAACTAATGATACATAGCGTGGGGTTATTATAAAGTTACCGTAAGTTCTTTAACTAAGCAGCAGTTAAACAGCAGCTCTACAGTTTCAGAGCCTCTCTGAGACAGCAAGCCCTTCCAACAATAGAGAAGTGTGAACGACGTGTGTTAATGGGCCACTGCAGTTCCTGCTCCAGCCTACAGGAGCGCTGCTGAGTATGGGCTTAAACACACACACACTTGCAGGTCCCCACTTGGTCAAAAATGTAAAAAATTCACCAGAGCGTATTTTAGATGATTTTAACATGTTTTAAGGCATGACCAACAGGGGACTTGAAAAATGTCCCCACTTGGCTCGGCGGTCCCCTGTTGGTGAGTGTGTAACGACACCAAGGTCCCCTCTTAGATAGGTAGACAAGTACACACACACACACACACACACACACACACACACACACACACACACACACACACACACACACACACACCCACACACAGGTGTAATTGATGAGCAAAGTTATATGATGTGATGAACACGGACAAGGAGTGAGGTCATTAACTGAGGAATTAGCAGAGGACATGGCTTAGATGGCTCAGGGTAAAGGGAGGAGATCAACATCTCAGAAAGAGAGAGAGGTGTTAATTGCTTTAGTTGAGCTGCGCTCAGATGGATCATAGGCTGTGGGATTGCTGTTCATACTGTATCATCTCTGCGATGTTCTGCTTAGGAGGTCCACTAAATATTTGAATACAATAAAAAAGATTTCACAATATGTCAGTTAATTTATGGAATAAAGTTATAATGTAATGTAATTTAGATTATTATATTTAGATTATTTATATTATATGTAATAGATTTATTTAGCAAGGAGATTAAATGGATCAAAAGTGACTGTTAAGATATTTATAGTGTTACAAAAGATTTCTGTCAAATAAATGCTATTATTTTGAACTTTTCCTCAAAAATATTAAGCAGCACAACTGTTTTCAACATTGATAATAATAATAAATGTTTTTTTGAGCAGCAAATCAACATATTAGAATGATGTCTTAAGGATCATGGGACTTTGAAGACTGGAGTAATGATGCTGAAAATTCACCTTTGATCACGGGAATAAATTGCATTTTACAATATATAAAAAAATGATGTTTGAATCCTGTGTCTTCAGTTTTGCATGTTGCACAACAGAGTGCCAGTTTCACTCTCATCTCCTCCCTGTCATGTTTACAGCATCTTTATCAATTAGACCTAGCCTACTGTATGCTTTTGTAAACAAACCCAGCTCTGAATCATTTAAACCTCACAAACAAAGTTTACTAACTATGTTGTTTTGTATTTATTTTTAAGTCTTTTTCAGTTTTGGGACGGATTTCAAAGGCAGCCTAATTACGATCACTAAGCGAGTGAAGTCAGGGATGAAATAGCAGATCATTTAGCATATAGTGCTGCTGTAATTTGTACAGGTTTGAGTGTGTGGAGGGAGCGCTGATTTCCCAGCAGGCTCTGTGTAGGCTCCGTGCCTGTTTCTGGCGTGGATATACTCAAGTCGGGTCGAGTTTGGCTTGAACAAGCAGCCAAGGATAACACAGGGCAATGTTTCCGGTGGCTTCAGCAAATTCAGCCTTCCTCAAAAATGGGGAGTTATTAAATATCCAAACATGGCCATTGATCAAGGGTGGGAGACGGCTAGAAATTCAGCCCAGGCTTTATAGCCTCAGACTTGGTGTTACCAAGGTCTCTCAACCTCAGTACATCACAAAATAGGATGTAGATTTATTTTTAAATATCATGGCACTGTACTATATAGTATATATGTGCGGGTTTTAGCACTGCACCTAGCACTCACAACCACTGCAATGTTCATGGAGATGGCAAAAATCCTCAAAATCTGCAGCTCTGAAGTCTCCAGATGAGCATTATTACCTCATGCCATCTTTGCAGACTCACTACGAAAGCATTTTGGATGCCTTTTTCAGCGCACCCAACTGGAGTTGTCATGTTTGCAACTGCAGGATTTAGAAATCTTACACAATGATTATGGTATCTTGGACTTTTACAGGAGTTATTTACATTATATACTTTCAAGTGTACTTTATTTACTGCAGTTGTAATAAAGCACGTTCTAGAAGTATGCAGGTGTGTAGTATATATACAAAAGAGTACAATACATTTATTTTCACAAGATATTTCACAATGATTTATATCACAAGATATAAATCATTCAAAAATGGAATAAGTGAAATTAAAATATGAAAAATATAGAAACTCAAAATTGTATAAAGAAAGTTACACTTAAAAAATCTAGAAATAATCAAAATATGAAACCAATGAAATGGAAAATATAAAACAAATGTTCCAAAAAATGTATAAATTATAAAGTGGGTGTGTAGCATACTAATCCAGCATTAAGCAAATCTACAGTCATGCTAAACTGCTTGGTTAAAGCAATCTTGAGTTAGGAATACTCTTGTGAGTAGGTTTTGTCTGGCCATTGATTTAATGGGCAGCACATAAGGGGATTGTGGGTAGGAAGTGAATTAGGGAAATAGAAAGGGAATCTTAAAACTTCCACGTCATTTAAAAGAATAAGGATGTGGATTTTTAGTTTTTTTTGCATTTAGCCTAAGTGGACAGTATTTTCAGAACTGACAGCGTTATTGCCGTCATGACGGCACAGAAATGATACAAAGTATTAGATAAATGTGACAATTAATGTTAAAATGACTGCTCTGCTTCTGTTTTTCTTTCCAGTCTTCATCTGCAGTTTCATGGTGGCCGCACCCATTTTCGGTTACCTGGGGGACCGTTTCAACAGAAAGATCATTCTGAGCAGTGGAATTTTCTTCTGGTCCTTTGTGACACTGCTAAGCTCCTTTATTACCAAAGATGTAAGTGCCCTACTCTCTTCCTCCTCTACAAACAGCAGCCTAAACCTTCAAACCCGTGTCTGCCCAGAACCTCTTAAAGGAATCATATTGTCATGATTATCATTCTAGAAGAATCTTTCAAATATAAATGTAGCTTGTTTTTGTTTAGCAAGTTTTGGTTCTTGCAGTGCTAGTTGGGTATTTTTAGCAACCCAGCCCAGCAGTAGCATCTCTAAAGCTCATTCAGTTTCTGGCTCATCTGAGAGCGCTTTGAAATGATACTCGACTCCAGTCAATCAACATAGCAGGACTCATTTTACATAGAAAAGAAACCCCATCTCAGTGTACTTTATTATTTAGATGTCTCTCTCTCTCTCTCTCTCTCTCTCTCTCTCTCTCTCTCTCTCTCTCTCTCTCTCTCTCTCTCTCTCTCTCTCTCTCTCTCTCTCTCTCTCTCTCTCTCTCTCTCTCTCTCTCTCTCTCTCTCTCTCTCTCTCTCTCTCTCTCTCCATTTTGCTAAGATGAAATGATTAGATGACATGCTCACTTAGCATAACACTAAGCCGTTCTCAGAAGACCTCTTGTTATAACTCTACTACTGTTTGTCATCCTCTTTGTCTTCTGTATCGTACTCCCTGTTTCATCCAGCCCTCACTCACTCGCTCATGTCATTAAGAGATCACTGCTGTTAGCCAATCACATTAGAGAGTCACAAAAAACTCATTGTCCGACAATAATCAAAAGCCCCATATATTTTCTATTTGTTTATGAGAATTATTTTTATATATGTAACATTTTAACTATATACATGTACATACATATTTATCCCTTAAAATATATTTTCCATTGTCATATTTGTTACAATTTCTTTTAGCCATTTTTCAAAATACTTTTTCAATTTTAGAAAAATAAGCTGTTTTGCTTGAATAATACATATATTTATAAATATTTACTCTTTCTTTTTTAACCTGATCTCCTTAGGAAATAAATGAAATAAAAAAGTAAAGGTGACAGTGAAATGTAAACATCAAGGATCTTCTCTATCATTTGTTTCACACCTTTCCAAAAATTATTGACTTCTTCACACTCCCATATGCAATTATATAGTGCAGATTTAAACTCACTGCATCTAAAGCAAGTGTCAGGGACATTTTCATTATATTCATGCAATATAATTAGAGTCATTTGAATCCGCATCAACCACTTATATTGTAGCAGTTTCAGACATGTGCTCATTGTTTGTGATTTGAGCTTCTTTACATGTTTCATCCAGTCCTCCATCTGAATATCCTCATTAAGATCCAATCGTGATGAGAATCCTTACTGGATAAGAATTAAGGATAAGGATTTAAAAAAATATTTATATTCAGTTACATATTTTAGAGCTTGGCATAACTAGACAAAAGGTATAAAAAAAACACAAAAAAACATGCTGTTTGGGTGAATTTAAATGAGAAATATCAAATATCTCAGCCTATAATTTGAAGTCATCTCGAGGCCCCCTTGTGGGCCCGGGCCCCACCTGAGAACCATTGATCTAAATTTTTTTTTAAAAATAAAGTAAAAAATAAAAACCTTTTACATTGATGGTTAAGATTAGATGATGACAGATGCACTTGTTTATTAAATAAACAATTGTCAATTGCTAAAAGACTAACGTTACAGAAGTCTTCATTTTTGTCTTCATTTATCTTTTACTTTAGCCACCGTCACTTATTACAAGACCAGAAAGGGGGTTTGACTTTGGTCATTAATTTATACAGACAGTATTTGAGCTGCTGCTTTAAGCTTTGCATGAACCGTATAATTCGAGAGAGACATCTGTTAGTAAGTACAGTCGTCAAACCCTGACTCTATGACTGTAACCTAATTCTCACTGTAAATATAGTCATGTATTGGAGCTTGTGTTAAACATAAAAGTCTTCGTACACAATAAACCAATGTTGAGAGGAACTGAGACAACTGTAAAGCAAAACTGAGAACAGCAGTCAAAAAAACGTGACAATTTAATTGATGCTTATTGTCTATAATCTCTCATAGACCATCTCAATCAAATTATGTGTGTGTGTGGCCAGTCTCCAGGGAGGTTATTGCAACAGAGACAGATAGTGGCAGCTAATTAAAAGGCCATGTTAATAAGAGGAAGACTGTGAAATAACAACGGAGGAATGTTCCCTGTGGCTACAATAACTGGTTTTAGCGATATCTAGTGACTTAGTGATGGTTCGTGTGCGGTTTGGTTCCCTTTTACCAGTCAGACAGTGTGAGGACTGCATGTACATATAGAAGATGTGTGTGTGTATGTGTGTGCCACGGGGTGTATAAATGCGCTAATCCCCTCGATCTGCAATGCTTAGTTGATACTGACAGGACGAGCCAGTCTGACAAGGCCGCACACACATGCACATATGCATACATGAGCGTGAGGACTGCAGATATCCCTTTATCAGTCAATCATCCAACCCACAGCGGTGGGCTGTTATATAACGCTCTCCACCAAGAGAAGTAAGCAGATCATCTCGTATTTACACACAGGCTCATCATCACCATCACGTTAATGTTACTGCAGCGTTGCCGCTAGTTCTGCATTACATTATTCATAATGAGCTGATTGGTGTGTTTTATAAGAATAGACTGAAATGAGAAAAAAAAAACATTATTACGCCAAGAAATCATCTTATCAGAATGTAAATATGTTCTCGTGTATTAGTTTGGCTTAAAGACGCCCATACTGGGAAGAAAATATCTACTAAATCTGTCTATGGCTTAAACTGACCTCAAGACCTTGCTGATCTGTTCCACATCCAAAATCCCTCATAACTCGATGTTCAGCTTCATTTAACGAGATTTCTCAGGGCTTTGGGAAGAGACAGTCAATTCACACCGTGTTGCTGCAACAAGGCTGAAAGACAGTTGTTTTGTTTTTTGCACATAAAAATCGTGATGTAAAAAAAACAGAATTAGGGAATTTAAGTTGCAATTAAAAGAGAGACTTTAAGATGTCTGATTCCCATGCAAATTCGCATGAACATATTTAACATCACTGAGTCGCTTTTGTCTGATGACAAGAAAACAAAACATCAGGGGTGTCAGCTGTAGTGGTTTTTAGTTAGATATGCACATATTCATACAGAATGTATTTGAATGCTCATGTTTATGTATATGGTTTTGAGGTATTGAGGGGAGTCAGACGTGTACAGTCAGTCCTACAGTACAGCAAACTCATGAATTGTTTGTGGACTGGAACAAAAATAACAAGGCAGATGCGTCAACTTTGCTTTTCAACCTTGGGGTTTTAACCACTCAACCACAAGCTCAAATAAAAACGGAAGTATGAGCGTGAAAAAAATCAAATCCTTACAAAGAAAGTAATACCTAAACATGTACAATTGCATTTGCATCCAGTCTGTCAACACAAAAAGCAAAAACGTCTAGATTCAAAAAGTTCTCAGGATCAAATTCACTAAACTTTGGTAAGCAATCAAGTTGAACCAGACTGTGAATATCTAAATTAAGTCATTAAAGGAGACAGACACCGTCTTCTATGCAAATTATGCTCATTGTTATAGATTTACTCATTTTATATTTTAATTTGAAGTATTTTGAATTATTATTAATAATATTTCCAGACGTATAGAAATATGAATAATGTGTTTTTGCTTCTGTATTTTGACAACAGTTATTTGTTTTAACAACATTTTTAATACTTATATTTTAGAATATCACATTCTAGGTATAAATGTATCTTAATTTACACACGCACGCACACACGTGTTTGTGACACAATTTGTTCAGTAAACCACTAATAAAAAAGACAACCTTACACTTACACGAACTTTACACACACACACACACACACACGGGGGTGTAACGGGCCATGTAGCCAGAGCGCGAGAGAACGGAATCATCTCTTCCTCTTTAATGCTATCTGCTGCTCTGACACTGTAGGCGTGTGTGATTGACAGGGCAATGGGGGGGTTCAGAGACCACCAGCTTTAAGTCCCTCCCTCCACCTTACTATAAATCTTCTCACACTGGATGACATAAGTGTGTGCGTCACTTTAAATAACCACTCTCCAGATGTATGTATGTTCAGCAAATGACAGCACAAGCATACATTTTTCATGTGTGTGTATGTGAGAGAGTGTGTGGGGTGAAAGGAGGAACGGTTGTGTAACAAACAAACAACCAGTCATCCACTCTCCCTCTCCACCATCCCTCTATTCTCTTTTTCCCTCACAGCACTTCTGTCAATAAACAACTAGCACACAGCTTTTGTCATTTTAGAGCAGAGTCATGAAAAGCAGGAAAGGAGCTGAGTGAGAAAGGGGGAGGGAGGGATAGAGAAATCCTCTCAGTGCCAGAGGATAACCCAGCTTGCTGCAGTCTCTCTTTGCTGATTCCTGTCACGTACACTAAAGAAATTCCCCCGCTGAGAATTGTGTAACATTCAACAACAAGTAAAGTTGTTTTCTTTTGGCTGTATGTCGTGGGGCTGCTGTCAGACCAAAGACTGTCAGGTGGAAAAGAATAAAGGATGAAAAGCAGGAAAGGGAGTGAGGGATTCCCAGTAATGAAAAGTGACCATCGGATGACCGAAGGACATGAGGTTTTTCTGCCTCTGTTTTGAGAGCAAGGGATGAATTATACTTACAGTCTTGAATTATCAGACATGTTTATCCGAAGTGAATTACCAATGAGAATAAAAACAAGCTAAAGATAAATTGCTACTGGAGAGCAATGAATTTTTGTTAAAACATGTTTTTGTTCTAATGCAATTTATATTAACTTCATATAAGCCTATATATTAAAATAAAATACACATTATATATAAAATACACATTCCAATTTATATATTCATACTAACATTCAATAATATATTTTATATATTTATATTAGTGATGGGCAATCCGGCTCTTTTTCGTGAGTCGGCTCGTTTGACTCAGCTCACTGAAAAGAGCCGGCTCTTTTGGCTCACAAACGGCTCTTTAAAAAAAAAAAAAGAAAAGGTTTTGTCTATGATAGGTGTGAAAACAATTCTAATTCAATTATTAAATCAAATCATACTCGCTATGTCTCACAATTTCTTTAAAAATGCATTGATTTGTTATGAAAAAATAATACTATTAAACATTTGCATTTAAATTAGAACTTTTAATGTATAGAAACAACAATACAAAAAATACAATCTGAACATAATAGAACCCATATTGAAGAAAAATAAATTAACATTGTCCGCATCATTAAAGTGGTTCCAAATGCTGCTGTGCTTCCGACTCCTTTTCCTGCTTTTGCTTTGTTTACACGTGTTTTTCCTCTCCTCTCCTCCGAGTTTGACGCTGTGTGTGTGTGTGTGTGTGTGTGTGTGTGTGTGTGTGTGTGTGTGTGTGTGTGTGTGTGTGTGTGTGATGGCTCGTCCCCTCCCTCATGCGGTATAATTAGTTGACACCTTGTGTATGATTGACAGGAACAGAACGTGAGGCTGATCAGACAGTCAAAATTAATGTGTGCGCCTTTAGGCCTATATAATAATTTTAAAATAAAATTAATTCATTATTTCTTTATTACATAATGATTTAATTTCTATAGGCTATATATTTAAAAATAGATTTGGCTCTTCAGATATGCGAGCCAGCTCCCGTCGTTCACCTACAAGAGCCGGCTCTTAGAGCCGACTCATTCGCGAATGACCCATCACTAATATATATATATATAATATATATATATATATATATATATATATATATATATAATATAAACTGTTCCTTTAACCTTCTATTTATCGAGGAATACTAAAAAAAAAAAAAAAAAAAAAACGTTTCCACACAAATATTTAGCAGCACAACTGTTTACAACATTGATAATTACAAAGGTTTCTTGAGCACCAAATCAGCATATTAAAATCATTTTTGAAGGATCATGTGACACTGAAGACTGGAGTTACAAATTAAATGTTTTATTATTGTAAATATATAAATTTGAATGTGTATTTTACATATTTTACATATTTTTAATGCATAAAGGACTATAGATACATATATAACCATAGTAATATGTGTACACACACACACACACACACACACACACACACACACACACACACACACATTTACAGGAAGCTTGTTAGTTCACAAAAGTCTGCCACAACAGCATCTGGCTTGTCAGGTGGCTTTGTGAGCCCCCTCAGGAGATGGAAGTCTGTGATGACAGATCTGTATATGTGTGTGTTTGCTGTATATGCACATCATATCATAATGGGATGACCTGCTGTCTCTAGAGAGAGTCCATGTTTGCTACTTTCATTTAATTTCACTCCATCAGTGTTGGGTGTGGCTAGACTCCCCACTGCTGCCAGACTGAGACCACCGGTGACATAATAAAAATGAAATATTATTAAGGAGAGGGAGACACACAGAAAAAGAGGTCAACCCGTAAAGAGGAATTGACTGTGAGCACAAGCAACAGAGAAATCTATAACCAGCTTCCTCAGTTAGTCGACTGCCAGGGTGACCCAAATTCTCCACAGGAGTATAGCTGTCCATTACACACCCACAGTTAATGTCTTCACATAAACGACTATATATACAATGAGTCTAGGCCATTTCAGGGAAGGGTGGTTTCTTAGTCTGGCTTCCTTCCTAGCCGATAGAGGTCAGAGGACAACGGCCACATGTTCCCACTGTTTCTGAAATGTAGGACACTTGCTCCTTTTTGATAATGAATGTTGAACGTCTAAAGAACCACACAAACCTGAACACAGTCTCAATGTCAATCAACAGATTTATGAAAGCGTTTCAGGTCTCAATGCTCTGTTAATCCTTAGATGCAGGATATACCATTCATTTCTTCCCGAAAGTTAACATCTGTAAGGTAACTTAAATAGCTAAAAGAAAAAAGGAGCTTCACAAAGTGTCAAGGTTAAGTGTCAAGGAATTAAAATGAGAACCATATTAGTTTTTAGATATACGCCAACTGAATAGTGTATATATAAGAAATTCCTTCAACTTTTCTGATCATATGATATTTTCTTTTGTAGTATTATTGGTTATTAGTGCTGTCCAGATGTTTGGTGGGAATTGGTGAATCAAGCTACTCATCCATCTCTCCAACCATCATTGGAGACCTGTTCACAAACAACAGGAGGACCATGATGCTCTCTGTCTTCTACCTGGCCATCCCACTAGGAAGGTGAGTGCCAAATTTGAGCAATACCACTCTATTTTCTTTTCAATCCATTAATTATCTATAAAATGGGTAAAGTCCTAGAAATATCATTTCATTTTGTACAAGAATTATAATAAGAATTGTAATGTAGTATATTTCGACATTTTAAGTCAGGTTAGGTGAACTGTGGCTGAAGGGAACAGCTTCTGACAGCCAGATAATCTTAGATACCATCTCAACTCAGTAAAGGTCAGTTGTGGAGAATTGAGCTCAGCGTTTTGTGTGGTCACCGCCTCAGATGGGCCAAATAGACAATGATATTCTAAATCTGTTTGCTGCTGTGAAAGACTTTAAGCTCATCTATTTCGGTCACTTAACCCAGGCTGTGGCATTTTCTTTTGTTCACTGAGGTGGTTCACTGGAGAGAAAAGGGGCAAAACAACAGAGGAAAGATGATAAATGCATGCATGTATGTGCATAGCATTTTTAGCTGCATTGTGATCACATACAGCATCTTGGAATTCAATTGTTAATCTGATGGGGTGAAAAACAACCACCAAACGAATCTGAGTTTTGACCATGCAGTTTGTAACACTGAGTGTTATACACCCCCATTGAACTGAGGAAAAGAAATATCTGAACACAGCAGCTGTCGCCATCAGACCTGTTCTGAGGGCTAGTAATAGTATAGATGAGAGATTGAGTGCAGTTAGAGGAAAGGAAGGAATGGAAAAATAGCAGACCCAGGAGAGTTTGGGTATTTGCGGGCTAACTGCGTTTGGCCCTAACAAAGTGATCGACAGTACGAACAATAAGAGGTGAAAGAGTGGAGTGCTGCAGTGTGCCGCCTCACTTCCTGTCTAGCACCCTGTTTATCTACAGACAGGTTGTTACTGTTTCCAGGAAGTGACTGGAGAGAAAGGTTTGGCAGGAAATATTAGTCCTTTTATGGACATGGAAAAACATTTTAGTTGCTAATAAACAGAGAAACAGAGTAATAACGACAACTTGTTACAAATACGTACAGACATAAAAATAGTAGCACCACATCACAAATGCTTGAAATTAAGAACATCAATAAGGTACCAAGTGGCCATATTCCATGAATACAGAGGTATGCGTAGGCTTAATTAAGGGGTATTTGACATTGAATGAGGTCTAGAGGTCACTGTGGGCTCATGTTGAGAGCGTATTGTTTGATGGGTCAGGTCAGGTTGGTCCATCAGTCGGATATGCCAGGGGCAGTTAAAGGTAAACAATGTAGTTTACCTGCTGTGCGACAGCCTGGCGCTAGTATCTGGGAACACAGGAAGTGTGCGTGAGGTTTTAGATTGTAGGAGGGACGCTCCAAATTTAAACAGAAGGATTAAAATAGTTTAGTTATGCCAGGGCCTGATGTAGAAAAAACCCTGTAAAAGAACAATCCCCAAATACAGGAGACTACATTTTCAAACCACTCTATAGGTATATAGTATTGGTTAAGTAAATGTATAATACCTTTCAAAAGTTTTGGGTCGGCAAGATCTTTTTTAATGTTTTTTTTTTTTTTTTTAAAGTCGCTGATGGTCACCAAGGCTGCATTTGTTTGATCAAAATATAATAATATTATGAAAATAATTTGTATTGAATTAGTATAGTAAAAAGTATATTCTGATGTTCTAAAAAAAATTGTCAAATCAATTATAATATGCATTTATTCATGCTAAACTTTGACAAAATATAAATTGTTTACTTATTGTTTCTGTGGCTTTCACATGCATTTACAAGTGCACTACTGTCAACATTGTAAGTATACTATAAATACCTAAAAAAAATTGGTGTTGAAATAGGTGTAATAGAACCTTAAAATAGTAAAAACGTTTCTTTTCACTCCCTGTTGCCTCTTACAAACCAGTGAGGGTTGGTAACAGGTGTAAAAACTTGGGAAGGAGACAGATAGAGAGAGTGAATGAGAATGAGAATAATAATGAATCTGATGCTGAAAATATAGAGGAATTCTTTCGACCTGAATTGAGAACTGATGGAAAGAAAAACTGTGAGACACCCAATCAACTTTTTTAAATCGACTATGACCAAGAGGAGAAAATTCATACAATGGCCGATGACAGGCAGCACAGTCTCAAACCAGATAATCAGCATACAGATAGTATACAGAGAGAATAGTTCACATGTGCTTCAGCCACACAGAGATCATAACAGGACAATTATGAACTTTATCAGACTGTAAACAGGATGTAGAGCTAAGAGAGTTTGGTCTGCGTCTGAAGAGATATGACTCACAGATTCCTCAGATACCGACAGGGTTGAAATGATCCCACCTTGAGTGTTCGTCTTCCTCCTTTCCTTATATCACTCATGTCAGGGAGTCTTGCCTTAGAAGAACTAAAGGAAAGTTCATGAGACACATGCCATATCCTACAGCATCAGACAGGGATTCTCAGAATTAGGTCATCTGAACCTTTGATGTTAGTATTTCACCACAGTCTCCAAATCCATCCAAAACCCAAAGCGACACAGTGCGGGAAGCTGGTCTATCTCCGAAGTCATCTCTCTTTCTCTTTCCCTCGGAGCTGATCTGTCATCATAAGCCCCTGAGTAATGCTAAGTGGTTGACTCTCTTACATAGCCAGAGGTGATGTTCAGTGTAAAGCCATTATCAGCCACATTAGTATGCATACTGAGTTTAGGCAGCCTACACAGCCCATGAAAGTTTTAGGGTGCATGACACAGCTTTGGGTGGGAAAAAAAGCAGAGAGAAGAGAAAGACTGCAAAGAAAGAGAGAGGGACCGAGTGAATGAGACAGGCACATGGCAAAATAACTTCTTAAACCACCCTAAGCTGGTCAGGCTGGTCTGGTTTGCTGTTTTTTTAGGGGTTTTGGACATTGACCATCTACACTAATTGAAAATTAGTTTGGGCTTGCTGCTAGATCAGCCAGTCCGGTTTAAGACAAGCTTGGGCAGGATGGAAGACCAGCTAGAGTAGCTTAGACCAGTGTTATTAAACTGGGAAAAATATTAGGCTGAGAAATATACCTTTCTACATGAACATTTTAATTTCACCAGTTACAGCATTCATTTTGGATTCCCTAATATACTAAAACTTAAAAACTAAAACTCAAATTGAAAAACTAAATGGTCAATGGTAAATGGACTGCATTTATATAGTGCTTTCACAGACCCAATGGCCACCAAGGCGCTTTACATATCTGCCTCTCATTCACCCATTCATACACACATTCATACACCGACATTCAGCTCGTCAGGAGCAGCTGGGGTTGGGTGTCTTGCTCATGGACACCTTGACACTTGGTCAGGTGGAACCAGGGATTGATCCACCAAACTTTGTTTGTAGACAACCTACATGAACCACCTAGCCACTGCCGCCCCTCTGCTTTTAAATAAAAAATAACTAAGAATTATTACAATGCAAACTATATTAAAATTCAAAACTAAAGTAACCCTGGCTCAGTCCAGCTTAAATCAGCAAACCAGCTGGAGAGCGGAAGTTTATGCCTAAAATATGATACGTTTACTTGTGTATAATGACATGTTTGCTCTCTCTCTGCAGCGGCCTTGGATACATCCTGGGATCCATTGCTAAAGATACCGGAGGGGATTGGTACTGGGCACTGAGGGTAAGAGCTGTTGAAATGTTTCCTTGAGTTGTATCAATATTTTAGAGGAAGCACACCCAACCTCCACAAATATACACCATTTCCTCTCGGCCTGGTCAAAAATATCCCTAAAACCCATGGCAGACAGGTGAATCCCGAAATACCTTCAGCCTGTCTCTTGAAAAAGCAACATAACATTCTTGGCCCTTTGAAGCCAGTGCAATGGGCACTGACAACCCAGCTAGCTCAAGTGCATTAATATAGCAATACCTCCAGCTCTCTTGGGTCCGCTCATGCACGCTATCCGTGATTAATGCAGTCTTCACAGTTCTCGCTGCGGTCTTTGTACTGCATAGGCTCATGAGAAGAGGGGGCTCACTTACACAGACCCATTTGTTGTAGGATATTCCTCAGTAGCCTTGACGTATTGCAGTGCTAACCAAAAGCCCAAAATCGAGCACCTTTTAATGCAGCTCAAATTACTAATTTATGAAATGATTGAGTGAGAGAAAGGGTAGTGGTCTGCAACTTTTGGGCAGCGAAAGAGAGAGAGAGCAAAAACGACTTTTGTGAGAAAGTGAGAGGCCTCTGAAGTGCTTTAGATTCCTGTCTTTCTTCCTTCATTAGCTCAGTGCAGTTTTATAACCAACTGCTTCTCTCGTTCAGTTCAAACTTTAACAGGTGGATGCTCAAGTTAGCAGGTGGGAGTCATTACTTGTTCCTTTCTCAGGGTCATAAAGAATGGACCGAGGGTTTTATCGTGAACTTGAATTAAGCTTGTTGTACGGCTGCCTCTTAAAACTCCAGCGAGGTTCTGTTGTCGAGCTCTTAGGCCTGAAAGGAGACTTTAAGAGGAGCATTAAACCCTCTCATTCTTACAGAAACACCTCTGAACATGACAGTTATATGACCCTCAGGAGCATAAATGGCTAAATTTGGGAGCTAGTTTATCGGAACGCTTCTGCAAACAGTAGCGGAGCTCCATTGTTTGAGCTCTTGGATGCAGTAAAACATTCCTTGAGGAGACAAAGCTCATGGTTTGGGGGACTATTAATCATCACTAGCACTTTAAATAAGTATTAAAACAACAGACAGATGAAAAAGGACTTCTTATCAGCCATATCCTGCTCTGAGAGGGAAAAAAACACTGCCACTTTCCGCTTGTTTTGCAGGCCCCTAAACTCAATCGCCTTCCGTTCTCGAAGAGGGAGTGTGTTTTTTTTTTTGGAGTGGAGGATTATATCATAATTATTGAGAGCCATATCAATCTTCTGCAGGTCAAAGAAACAGCACCTTGATCTCTCTTTCTTTAATTACACTCGTCCCAACTCTAACCTTAACAAGTTCGAAAGAAGCTACAGCACTAGCTTGAGATTAGCAGGAAAGGGCAGCGTCAGACAAAGTGCGAGACAGAGTCAGAGTTCAAGATGACTGATCAATGCAGGCTTTGATGTGAAACTAAACCAGAGAGGCAGGGAGGGATCTCCACAGTGTGACTGTTAGAAAATAGGTCCACTGCAAAGACCCTTTTTACGGCTGCTGGTTTTTCTAGTTACAGAGGGATAACAAGACCAAATCCAGGCTTTAGCGAGACACTGCAGCTCTATATCAAAAGCACCGCAGTGCACACAG
The DNA here is from genome assembly GCA_030578275.1 of Meda fulgida. NCBI lineage: Eukaryota > Metazoa > Chordata > Actinopteri > Cypriniformes > Leuciscidae > Meda > Meda fulgida. Next base: position 31,226,076 of record CM060620.1, read on the forward strand.
ACACACATTCAGTCCACAGAATCACAGTATAGTGCAGGAAACAGCAGCATGCCAATGGGATGCAGTGATCTGTTTCACTCTCATGCTATTTATAATGCTGAACACTACAAAAATAAAACATTCACAGATTTATATAAATGTTTATAGATAATAAATCATTCTAATAATAATTCTCCGATATATTCTCAAACTTGTATTATATTGCATATAATGTTGAAAACAGCTGTGCTGCTTAAAATATTTGTGGAAACCATGATCATTTTTTTTTCAGGATTCTTTAATGAACAGAAAGTTGAAAAGTACAGCATTTATTTGAAGCTCTGAAGAAAAAATCATATAGATTAGTATTAGTAGTAGGCTAGCATATAATTCTTCAGATAGATTCAATATTATATTATCTTAATTTTGCTTAAATGAATCTTGTTTTAATTTAATTTCTCTTTTTTTTTTACCTGAAAATGAGACAAAAATGCTTTTTCAGGAACTTTTTTGCAGTGCAGATGACTAAATCTTTACAAGAACTCATATACATACCCATAAGACACAATTATTAGCAGAGCTTTGCTTTAATGTGCTATAAATGATCTCCAGGAGGATTGCGTCTGACAGACAGAATTGCTTTGGCTTTCACAAGCGACGGAGGCGCTTACGCTGCTTCCATGTGGGCGAGCGAACCAACACACACACACACACACACACACACACACACACACACACCTCATGGCCTGGTGGACCGCAGTTGCTCCTACACAAGGGAGAAAACTGAGAAAGAAAACGAGAGGATGGAGTAAAGAAACATCATCTAATAGAGTCCACTTCACACTGCAGTCTAGTACCCTGCCGGCACTACACACCCTAATGTGAATATAAATAAAATACATAACACCACTATTATCGACTCAACGAATAACTTGCTAGACCAAACAGGATGTGAGACCGTTTTTTATTGTTCAGCCCACAAGATTTTGTTTAACAGACAGCACAGACTCGCAGTAATACAAGCAAAAATGTTTAGTCTAGTTAAGAGCACTGCACTGGAAAAAAATTGAGCAGCATTTTTGCTTTTTCCGAGTGAAAACATCTACAAATTGTGTAAGAAAACTTATATAAGATAATAAGACTTGATATTGTTAGATTTATTCTTTAAAAAAAAAAAAGACAAATGAAGTAGAAAAAAACAAACATAATTTGAGGTATGTTATTAACTGAAACTGTAATTTGCTTCTCAATTACACATCTATTATTTTAAGCATGTTTAGATATTGTTCTGGAAAACAACGCAGTGTTAAACGCTGCAATATCTTCTTTTTTTCTTCTGTCTCAAGGTTTCTCCAATGTTAGGTTTGACTGCTGGGCTCCTCATCCTGATCTTTATCCCTGAGCCGAAGAGAGGGAGTGCTGACCAACTCACTGGACGGATAAAGACACGCACTTCCTGGCTCTGTGACATGAAAGCTCTTGCCAAAAAGTATGCCACTTTTTTTCCAACCCATCACTCAAGAATAAAATAAACTTAATGTTTAGGATTGGGACGAACCAGATGCAATCACTTAATGAACCATTGAGTGAATATTGGACCCTCAATGTCTATTTTTACAGTCCTGCCTTCACTTGAACATGGTGACAGTTTATTGGAGTAGCTGGCATAGAATTTCAAGGGCCAAGTAGTTCAAGTATTCTCTGCTTATCCTGTGGTGTGACAACTATAATTCAACTACATTTTAATTACATTCTATAATTTTAATTGATTGTATTTTTAAACACTGAGATTTTCCATTCATAAAATATTTACACAATATCTATTATCATCAATAACATTATCTAATTGTATATTTATATGTATTTTTCACACCACTGGATGTAGGCAATGGCCATATTATGTCAACTACCCAAATCACATTGGTTTACGTGATTTCACCAAGTACAACATTTTTTATCAACATCAATTATTCAATCAACCAATCAGATTTGAGGGATAGTTTTTTAGTTAATGTCAAGTTTACAACATGGTTTAGGGGCTTCTACACTATTCTTATTGACCTATATTTTTCTACTGGTTTTTGGAATAACTTATGGGTAGGGTTAGGTTTAGGGGTTGGGATAGGGTTAGGAAGGACTATGTTTTTGGACAGCAATGTTGTTCCAGGATCAACAATAGATGCTGATCCAGGAACATGTCTTACTTGACAAAATCACAGCAACCACATACATTATGTCAGAAAGAGCAAAAATAACAGAAAAACAAAATGTCTGAATGAAAACTCAAGAATTATGCATGTTAATTCCTTTTCTTTCTGTTCCCTAGCCGTAGTTATGTATTTTCATCTCTGGCGTCGGCTGCAGTGTCATTTGCCACGGGGGCGTTTGGGATCTGGATCCCACAGTACCTGGTCAGAGCTCAGGTGGTGCAGAAGACAGCAGTGAGCTGCACCAATCAACCCTGCAGCAGTAAAGACAGGTCAGAACACACACACACACACACACACCCTTGAACCCTAACGGTCAATCACAAGCGTTACAGTTTTGACAACTACTATGTTTCTCTCTCATCTCCAGTTTGATATTTGGAGCCATCACCTGCGTGACTGGGCTGTTGGGAGTGGTGATCGGCGCTGTGACCACACGGCTCTGCCGTCAGAAGACGGAGCGTGCCGACCCGCTGGTGTGTGCGGTCAGCATGTTGGGCTCTGCTATCTTCATCTGCCTCATCTTTGTTGTGGCCAAGAAAAGCATTGTGGGAGCATATGTAAGTAACTCTACTTTGTTCAGTTTCAGCTTACTTCACAAGTCTACACGGTAAAAATTTACTTTTTAATTAGTTATAAATTAGTCTTTTGGATTTGTTCCAGTAAAACATACGTACGTGTGTGAGTGTGTGTGTGTGTGTGTGTGTGTGTGTGTGTGTGTGTGTGTGTGTGTGTGTGTGTATGTGTGTGTGTACTTAAAAAAACAACAGACTAGACTAGACTTGACTAGAATAGAATCACTCATAATCAATCAATCAATAATACAATTATTCTAAGATATTAAGATTAAGGTTGCATTTACGTTTTTTCGCATTCCAGCGGAAAAAAAAAGAAAAGAAAAAAGGATGGCTCCGGTGCAAAGTCGACCTGAAGTGGTGCGTTTTCTTTTAAAAACAGTTTTCAGTCCGGGGACATTTTACAAATCTTGCAAAATGAGGAGGATGAAGAGGCTGCAAGTACTTATAATGTGGATAGATGCCGTAATGGAAACGGTACAGAGAAATGTATGGGTCCGAGAACGTTGCCAGCTGTGGTGAGAAAAATGCGCGTTCTTTACAGAAAATGAATGGTTCTGCACCTTTCGGGTGCGAAGGCAAACATTTTAGTATATTTCCGATGTACTTCGCACTCGACTGTATCGTAAAACCACACAGCTCTCAGTTCTGGAGAGAGGAGGGGGAATAATGGCAGTGGGCGGGGTTTTGTGTGACGTACACCTGTGAATGCAGACGCGATGGCTGGATTGCGTTTACATTACACTGAGATCCGATCACAATGCGTCCTCGACTACCTCCGAACCGGGACACGCTGATCGGATAACATTCCGATCAGAAGCACGTTTACAATTGTCTGTTCAATGTGTATGTGGACAACATCCGGATACAGGTCGCATGTTAATGTCAAGTGTAAATGCAGCCTAAGACTAAAAACTAATATTAATACTCATTACATTCACTAGAGTGAATTCAGGGTGATTGGGACACGTTTTGCAATTGAGATGACTTGGAAAAAGTGTCTCAATCAACCTGAATTCACCCCTATGATGAACTACACTTGATCTATTGGTGCAATATTATGACACTTCATGTAAATAGCTCATATTATATTGGTTGCCATAGAATTGTGGTGTAAAGACTGAGATTGTCTTTTGAATTGCTTCTTAACACTGTGGCCTGAATATCTCTAGTATAGCTCCCTTCTGACTATCCTTGTATTATAATGAGTACTTTCAGCCAAAGTCAAATGAGGTCAGATCTATTCAGAGTTCAATATAAGGCTTTAAATGATATAAAGTCTGTTGCATTCTGTGGGTTTAACAGCCATAGTTGCTTGGCAGGGTTGTTAGGTCCAAACCCAATACTAAAAGAATAAGAGCAACAGGCACTGTGTACGTATTTAATTGGCATGTAAAGCAGGAAGAGGGAGCAGTTTTCACAGTTACGGCTAAGAAACAATAGACTGTGGCATTTGTGAGTCACTAATCGAGAAAAAGTTATGCTGAATAAGAAAACAAAGAAAAAAATTCGACCAGGTCATACTCGTTCTTCTAACAAAAAACAATCAGGTCAGAACAAAATGCTGGATGCTCCCTGAAGGGCGAAACCGGACTGGGAATTTCATAAGTGTTTATGATGAGAAGTCTGATGAGAACGTTTTTTTAGGGACTGTTTGTCTTTCCCATGGACAAAAGAACATACACTGTGATAATGCCATCTCTCTGGTGTTATGTTTGAGAAACTAAGCTTTCTCAACGTTTGCCACCTTATCTTAACTATGAAAGACTCACTCACTGTACCCTCAACTGACCTGGTTTTGCAAACTCTTGTTCCTTTGTTAAATGTTGTGATGACTTTAAGGACTATAAAAGCAAACGGTCTGACCTGGGGTCTCATGGACTCGTGCCATTTATAGATCAAGATCCAACTCAAGATTGGTATAAAACAAGAACAACAATTTATAGAATAAAATATAACTAAAATTCAGTTAAAAATGTACACTACCGTTCAAAAGTTTGGGTTCAGTACGTAAAAAAAAAGGGAAAAAAAGAAATTAATACTTTTATTCAGCAATGATTAAATTGATCAAAAGTGACAGTAAAGGCATTTATAATGTTTAAAAAGATTTATATTTCAAATAATCCCTGTCCTTTCTATTAATCAAAGAATCCTCAAAAAAATGTCAAATGTTTTTATATATATATATATATATATATATATATATATATATATATAAATTAAGCAGCACAACTGTTTTCAACATTGGTAATAATAAAAAATGTTTCTTGAGCAGCAAATCATCATACTCAAATGATTGTGATGTGATAAGACTGGAGTAATGATGCTGAAAATTTCAGCTTTGTCATCACATTTATAAATTACTTTTTAAAATATATTCAATTAGAAACCAGTTTTTTTTTGATGTTTCACAATATTACTGTTTTTACTCTATTTTTTAATAAAATAAATACAGACTTGTAGAGCATAAGATACTTTTTTTTTAAAAACATTTTTAAAAAATCTTACCGACCCCAATTTTTTTAACAGTTGTCATTTAAAAATATATTAGTTATCTCACTAAACTCTTAGAAAACAGAAACCTTTTGTTTTTTAAAATTCAAATGAAATATCACTGTTATTGGAAAATGTGAAAATGGAAAAGTGTATTTCTGTCAGTCTTACTGAGAGCAACAATCAGTCCAGATTTTACACTAAATTTCAAATTTAGGGTATTTATAGAAATGAATCTCTCATCATTTAGACCACAGGCCCTCATGCCATCTTGTCAAACAGGTAACATGACAGTGGCAGCCAGCCCCCAACTAAACACATGAGCACCCCTTCAATCATCTGCCACAAGGCTTCTGTAATTACATCCAAATGTAGCATACGAAAAACAAGGTATCCAAAACTTTAGGGAGGGAAAATATCTGGAGTGAGAAAATTTGATAGTGACAGATGTGCAGTCTGAGAATGTGACAGCACGCTGGAGCTCTGTCAGGGTCTGTTCCAGCAGGGACAGCTGCTGTCCCATCAGCATGATAGCACAATTCAGTCCTGAACCAGAGTCCTGCAGGGCTTTACAGTTTTAGCCTGTCTGTCCGTCATGCTGTCTGAGCATCAGGTCACTTCGGGACAGTTTCATACATGTCCAAACACGCGCACACTTTCATGCTTTCATTTCCTCACCTTCTATTCAGATATTCTCTCACACTGGCATCTCTCTGACAAATGGAAGGTTCTAGACCCACAAACTAAAAAAATGACACCCTGAGGTCATCTCTCTGTCAGCCCTGCTCAACATATCTCTGAGACCAACACAAGACCCTGTCAAAGTCAGAACAGCCACTTGAATGATCAAATTCCCTTGCAACCTACTCCACACAATCCTGTCTGGTTTGACCCCAGCAGCTGCCATCAGTCGTATTCTGGCCTCAGAGTTGTGGAGAGACCATCTACAATCTGTCAAGTCACTAAGATTAGTGGAGATATTCAATGCTTGTGTCTCAGTCTGCCATAAGCACCTTGAAAATCCAGACTAGGCACTGTGGGATATCAGTTAATTTATGTGGGAATGCTTAAATCAGTTAGACTGTTCTCATGGGATTGCACAAATCTGTTGTAATAACTTATTAAATGTGACACAGTTTCAGCCGCCAGACATTTTGAGTTCCACTCTAGTTTAATGCTAACCGCTTGTCTCTTTGTTACGGTTTGGAGCACAACATGGTCCTGCTGCCCTCAAATCAAAAATTACATAACATAACCACAGTATAATGAAATGTTTTCATATTCCACGTCATTTATTGGGATTTTTTTTTTATTTAGTAGATGAGCCGGGTTAATTTAGTCTTTGACCAAATGCGTGTGTGTGTGTGGCGCTCGCTCTCTCTCTCTCTCTCTCTCTCTCTCTCTCTCTCTCTCTCTCTCTCTCTCTCTCTCTCTCTCTCTCTCTCTCTCTCTCTCTCTCTCTCTCTCTCTCTCTCTCTCTCTCTCTCTCTCTCTCTCTCTCTCTCTCTCTCTCTCTCTCTCTCTCTCTCTCTCTCTCTCTCTCTCTCTCTCTCTCTCTCTCTCTCTATATATATATATATATATATATATATATTTATATAGTACATATACATACATGGTAGACTAATATTTTAAAGAATGAAATATAATTGACCTTTCCTCTTCTCTTTTTCTCCTCAGATCTGCATTTTCATTGGAGAGACGCTGCTCTTTTTGAACTGGGCCATTACAGCGGACATTTTAATGGTTTGTATTGAAAGCCTGTATTTATCTGCTGGGTCGAGTGGAAACTTTAAAGCCTTTAACTGTAACAAAATGGTCATCTTCTCAGGCTAGTTTCTTATTTTGAATGGTGGGATGCATGACTACGAGGTTTGGTATAGCCTGGGTGGGGCCCAAGACAAAATTGCTGCTTTTGATTGCGCTTAATGGAAATGCCACTCATGGAAAATAAAACGGAATAACATTTTCAGTTTGAATGTTTTTGTGTGAAGGAAGTAAGTGAGTTAGAGAAGAGAGAAGCAGTAAACAGACTGCATGTAAGGTAGATTTAAAGATTTAGCAAGAAAAGCTGTCATGAAGTTGAGTCAGCTAAGGTCTTACTGCATACTTAAACTCCAGTCAGCCTGGGTCAGCGTAAAGCGCTCTGACAGTGTCTGTTTAAGTGAGCACTCATGGTACTTTGGTTTTCATGTGATTCTCACTGCTGTTTTCCTATCACCTTTTCTTTTTCTAGTATGTTGTCATACCTACCAGAAGAGCCACTGCTGTTGCCTTCCAGGGCTTCACGTCACATTTACTAGGGGATGCTGGGAGCCCGTACCTCATTGGCCTGGTAAGAATGTCTCACACACAGGGCAGTGAACTGCAGTGCTTCCTGCTACAAATATCAAGTTTTATTTTATTATAAGTATTTAGTGTGTCGGGGACAGTGTTTTTTTTTTTTCATGGCTCTTTTTTGAGTTCACAATGGCAGAATTACACAAAAGCCCTCTGAAGGTTTCCCATTCTTCCTGATCTGCGTTTCTTTCCAGTAATACCTTTCCTCGGGAGACATTATGTTGGTATATATGCCAGTCATCAGCTCGTTCAAGGCTACATTCATCTACAACTGTTCCCTACGGTCTCTTAAACACTTGTGTGCAACAATAAGCTACGCCGCCTTGTGCCATGTGGCTCTATGATTTTGTACGCTGACCCTGGCTCCATCTCCCTTTTCCTATTTCCACTCTTGTTCATGTTAATGAAACAAAGGCAAACCGATCACAGTGCAGCATAAAAGCCATCATTCTTCTTTACTCCGGGAAAAAGCACGCTGTGGTTCCTAGACTTCCGACTCCTGTAGACATTCCTGCCATTCCGAACAGGAGTCACTGGAGTTGATCCAAGCTAAACAGTAACTCCTGTGCGTGCTTTTGACAGGTTCAGAGCCCCATGTCATGTAGGGCTCAGGGTTCAGACCCATTGTTCACTTATTCCATTATCACTTTCAACCTCTTACAACAAAAGTGCATTTGCAATGTGTTTGCTCTTTATCTATCTCCCACATACACATCAATATTCTGCAAGAGTGTGTCATAAGCACACAGCAGGAGGTAAGACGTGTGTCTAATCTGCCTGTATATTGTTTAAATGATGTTTTTTCATCTCTCCATCATTTGATATTTGAACTACATGTCTTGCACATTATTGATTTAATGGCTTGACATGGCAAGGCAAGTTTATTTATATAGCACATTTCATACACAATGGTAATTCAAAGTGCTTTACATAGAAGAAATTAAAACAAAAGAAATCAGAAAAATTAAAACAGTTTAGAATAAAAGATCAAATACAGAAATAATCAAATAAAATCAGAATAATTAAAACATTAAATAAAATACAGTAAAAACAGTCGGACGAGCAGTGGCACAGTGCTCATTCAGTAAATGCACAGCTAAACAGAAGTATTTTGAGTCTGGATTTGAATGTGACTACTGTAGGAGCACATCTGATCTCTTCTGGAAGCTGGTTCCAGCTACGGCTGGCATAGTAGCTAAAAGCACACTCCCCTTGCTTAGAGTGAACCCTTGGTATTTCTAGCTGATGTGATCCTAGTGATCGGAGTGATCTGTTGGGTTTATATTCAGTGAGCATATCTGCAATGTATTGAGGTCATAGGCCATTGAATGATTTATATACCAGTAATAATACTTTAAAATCAATTCTATATGTAACCTGGCAGCCAGTGTAAAGACCTGAGGACTGGTGTGATGTGTTCATATTTTCTGGTTCTGCTCAGAATCCTGGCAGCAGCGTTCTGTATGAGCTGCAACTGTCTAATGGTCTTTTTAGAAGGCCAGTGAGGAGTCCATTACAATAATCCACCCTGCTGGTGATGAAACCATGCACAAGTTTCTCTAAGACTTGACTGGAAACAAAGCATCTAATTCTTGCAATATTTTTCAGATGATAGTATGCTGATTTAGTTATTGCTTTGACATGACTACTGAAGCTAAGGTCTGACTCTAGAGACACACCAAGATTCCTGACTTGATTTTTAGTTGTTTGACCCCTAGACTGAAGGTATGCGTTCACCTTGAGAACTTCATCTTTGTTTCCAAACGCAATGACTTCAGTTTTGTCTTTGTTTAACTGAAGAAAGTTTTGGCACATCCAACTGTTGACTTCAATCAATGCATTGGCAAAGGGAGTCAATGGGGCTGTAATCGTTAGGCGATAGGGCTAAGTAGAGCTATGTATCGTCTGCATAGCTGTGGTGAGAGATTTGGTTCTTTCTCATTATTTGGCTCATTGGGAGCATGTACAGGTTGAATAGGAGTGGCGCAAGAATTGAGCCTTGAGGGACTCCGCATGTCACGGATGTCCTCTCAGACTTATGCTCTCCTATAGTCACATAATAACCTCTCCCTTCTAAGTATGACCTGAACCATTTTAGGACTATCCCAGAAAGCCCGACCCAGTTTTCCAGCCTGCCAAGAAGTATGTTGTGATCGACAGTGTCAAATGCAGCACTGAGGTCGAGTAGTACTAGAACTGATAATTTGCTTGTGTCAGTATTTAAGCGAATATCGTTTATTCTCTTTATGAGCACTGTCTCTGTGCTGTGATGTGGTCGGAAAACCAGATTGAAAGTAGTCAAAGTATCCATTCGAGCTTAAGAATTTGTTCAGCTGATTGAAGATAACTTTTTCAATGATCTTGCCTATGAGAGGAAGATTTGAGATCGGTCTATAGTTGTTTAATATGTTCTTATCCAGATTGCTCTGTTTCAGGAGGGGCTTGACAACTGCAGTTTTCAGGGAGTTCGGAAAGCTCCCATAGAGAAGTGAGGCATTTACCACTTCTAGGAGATCTGCTTTTAAGCTGTGTAACACAGTTTTGAAGAAAGATGTGGGAAGTGCGTCAAGGGCGCAGGTTGATGTTTTAAGTTGCTGTACGGTTTCTTCCAAAATTTTGCCATCAATTTCTTTGAAATCAGACATAGTGACTACTTTCTCAGGCTGTTGTCTGATCTGTCTGACCCCAGTGCGGCTCAAGGATGAGCTGATCACCTTTCTGATATTATTGATTTTCTCAGAGAAGAAAGAAGCAAACTCACTGCACTTGCTGTCTGAGAGCATTTCACTGGGAATCTGGCTACGGGGGTTTGTCAGTCTCTCTACAGTAGCAAAAAGAGTGCGTGTGTTGTTTATATTGCTGTTTATAATATTTGAGAAGAAAGTCTGTCTAGCTTTTCCTAGTTCCTTATTGAAAGCATGGATGCTGTCTTTGTAGATGTTATAATGGACTACAAGTTTTGTCTTCCGCCACATGCGCTCTGCTTTTCTGCATTGTCTTTTCATATTTTGCACTGCTGTTGAGTTTCTCCAAGGTGCTTTCTGTCTGCCATTCTTCTTTCTGACTTTCACAGGAGCAATATCATCAATTACACTCTTAACTTTTGAGTTAAAAGAATCAAGGAGAAAATCAACAGAGTCCGCAGATATGCTTGGTGTTAAAGATATAGCCTTCATAAATAGTACACTAGTGTTCTCATTTAAGCATCTCTTCTTGACAGACACAGATCTAGCTTCAATGGCAGGAGAGATCAATATATCAAAGAAAATACAAAAATGATCAGACAGTGCTACGTCCTTAATAACAATCGATGAAATGTTTAGACCCTTACTGATAAGTAAATCTAGAGTGTGTCCACGGTTATGTGTGGGTCCATGTACATGAGTCAGATCAAAAGTTTTTAAAACAGTTTTGATTTCTTTTGCCATATTGGTTTCTGCATTATCTATGTGAATTTTAAAATCTCCAGCAATAGCAAAACAGTCAAACTCTGAGGAAATTGTTGATAACAGTTCTGTAAAGTCTTCAGCAAAGGCAGGAGAGTATTTTGGAGGCCTGTAAACAATGCTAAGTAAAATTCGTGGAGCACCTATTAACACAATACCCAGATATTCGAAAGACGGGTAATTCCCAAATGATATTTGCTTACATTGATAGACAGCTTTTAAAAAGAGCAGCTAAACCTCCACCTCTTCTGACACTCATAAAAGTAAAGTTAGGAGGGGCCGTTTCATTGAGGACTGTTGCGCTGCAGCTGTCTTCTAGCCAAGTTTCATTTAGCAACATAAAATCCAGGTTGTATGTGGTTATTAAGTCATTAACTATAAGTGATTTATTTTTAAGTGAGCGGATGTTTAAAAGTGCTAACTTAACAGTCTTACTTTTTGTCCCCACAGCAATCTTAGTTTGGCGTGTAATAGGCACCAGATTAGATGGGTTTTGCGGTACGGCTTTTGAAGGCCTTAGACTTTCTATCATATAATCGAACAGCAATAGAGAAAGATAAAGATACAGGCACACTGGGTTCCCGCTTGTTCTGTAAACATTTGAGAAAGTTATTGTTATCATAGCGGGGACCCAAATAAAGTTAAATATAAAGTTCATATAAAGTCCCATATAAAGTTCAAAGAACAGCATTTGTTTGAAATAGAAATATTTGATAACATTACATGTCACTTTTGATTAATTGAATGCATCCTTGCTTAATAAAAATATAAATTCTTCTTACTGACCCCAAACTATTGAATAGCCATTAATATTTTATCAAGTTTATCCATTTGATCAAGTTCCCTTTTGTACTGGATAAAGGTTTATGCTACATGAATAAATATAAATTCAAGGGGAATTAACTCCATGATATTGCTGTTGCTAGAACTGCGCTGTACTGTTTGAGCTACAAGAATGCTAAAAGTTCACTCTAGTCACAGTGTTAGCAACCCACCACATTCCATCTGCTCAAAATGCCCGACCTGTGGACAGACAGCTGGGCAGTGTGGTTATAATGCTGCGACATGTTTTGTAACGTTTCATGTATGGTTAGTTCACATGACTCAGTTGCTCTCTGTGAATACAATGATCTTCTCAGTTACCTCTAAGATAGTTGGTACATCTTCACAGGGAAGTGTGTGGGCATTCTGGCCTGTCAAATCCAGCAATGTAGGGCCGAGTCATGCATCAACAGTTACTTGATCATTTCACTCCGGAGGTCTGGCATGCTTGTGTGATGGTGGTTGTGACGTACGTCTGTCGTAAAAAAGCCCTGAATAATAAAAATAAGAACAGTTTTTTTAGAAAAACCACAGGAACTTTTACACTAGGCAGTGACACTATAGTTTTTCCAGACATTATACATGTGGCAGGCAGACAACACTTTCCTCTAAAAAGTGAGCAATATGTGCACTAGACCTGTGAATGAATAACATTTCCTCAATACCTGGTTATGCTCCATTTCACTCTAACTGATATAAAAACATGCATAGTACCTGTGAGTGAATCTATGGCCTTAGGCATAGTGGGTGGTGTAATTATCTATGAAATTAGGCTATCAGCCGCAATCTACCATCTTTTTTTCCCGCAAAAAACTCATTAGATACGCACCACAAAAGTTCAACTTCAGCCCTATTTTTAGCAGTAGAAATAGTTTAACATTAATGTTTGGCATCATAAAAGCTGAGATATACACATATACAGGAGTGTGGTCTGAACAACTCACACACACACACACACACACACACACACACACACACACACCACAGAGACCTCACTGTCAGCACCCACTCATACACCTTTTAGTGTCAGCATTCCTACCTGACCCATGAGACTCACACATTAGTGCTGATGCTAACAGATTAGCCATGCTAAAGTGAGTCAGATGAGGAGCCCTGCTTAACGTCATTTTAATGCTGTTGTCAGTGTCTTTATGTCAAAATGTATATCTTTTGCTTTATTCTGTAAAAATATAATACTCTAAAATTACTAGAACAAAGCATTAGCACTAAAAACATCCCTTTGTTTTTTGTTCACAGTTCTGTTATAAAGTGGGTTTTGTCCTAAAGTTGAGTTTTGTGTTCTTAGTCTATATGCTAGTGTGCTCATAGAAGTTCCAGATCTTCCAGGAAAACGGAACAAAAATATATTGCTGACTCATTTATCCTGCACTACACTGTTTGTACTATTTTTGTACAATCAAATGCAATGACAATATCCCTCTCTAGTATTACGTAGGAAATGTGTCATGTGGTCTTTAACAGAATGAGTGAATCTTGAGGGTACAAACATCATAAAATGTAATCAGATTATGAGAAATTGAAACATACACAAAATGCCTCCTTGACTGAATCAATAGTTTAATTAATTATAATTGTCTTTTTATAGATTTATTGTCTTGCTATTGAACAGATTCCAATAGCTTCGGACTAGTTAACACAAGGATTAAGTGTTCACCAAGTAACTGGTTGACAGCACAGCTCTTGAAGTCAGTATTAGGAAGTTAATTATTGCATCAATGCCACTGATGGCTCACAGCAGACTTTTTCTTTGTGTGCTAATGAGTTCTCTTATGTTTGTGTCTCAATGTGTTCCTACAGATATCAGACTCCCTGCAGGAGAGCTACGCTACGTCAGCTTTATGGCAGTTCCTGAGCTTGGGATATGCCCTCATGCTCTGTCCCTTTGTCATCGTTCTGGGGGGGATTTTCTTCCTCGCCACCCGCCCTTTTCTTCCTCGACGATCGTGACAAAGCAGAGAAACAGTGAGTGCCTAAGCCTCATAACCTCATTGATAGCTAACAGTAATTCAGTCTAATCTTTTAAGTCATTGTTCTAATGACATCGAGGTGCTTCCGTTTAAAGGGTCCTCACTTTACATTCCTAAATGGGACTATCATTTCTCATTTCCTCCTCTGACAATGACAATCCGGAGAAATAGCGGTTGCCATGGTGATTTTGGTAGCCTTGGCCATTTTTGTGTGCCTGGTGAATAGCCTCAGGTGGATAGTTAATTCGTGAGGATGAACGAGCTGGATAGATGGACAGAGATCTAGACGTATTCTCAAACAAAGACACTCTGCATAAGTGATCTACCAAGGGGGAAATGACACATCACATGAACTACAGATGACCTATAGAAGATCAATTGCTTCCCTTATTCAAATCATTAACCCGTTATAAGAGAGATTTCAATATAATGCTATTCCAGTACACCAGAATTAGGCCAAGAAAAGCTAAGCAAGTTTATGAATATAGCATTTAGAGAAAGTGTTTGTAAGCGTTAGTCCAGTAAAAACAGTCATGGTGACATGAGAGGAAGTTTTCTTCTGCCATTGAAGGTACCCAGACATGTAATTTCATTTTAACATGTCTAACATAAGCCTATGCATATATGCATATACATAAGCCTATGCATATAAGCCTAGCATATATGCCCCATGTATATTTACACATAGACATTTTAAAACAGACCTTTATTATAAACATTAGCTGGTTTGGTCATGGAAGAGTCCCATTCCCTTAAAAGGTAAAGACAAATATGATACTCAAACTTTGCGACTCACTTTCCTTTTTGCGGCCGTGTTTTATCAAGTGGATTTCCTGTGTGTGTTGCCACTCAAAAATGACTTCCTGTCTGCTTGAGGACATTTTTAGGCAGGGGTGGTATGTTGGGTTTCTGCGGAAGATCTTCCCACGATAGGTCTTAGACACGGCTAAGGAGGTTGACTTTTCTTCTTGTCTCGCCATCTATTTCAGCACGATCATTTTTATCATTATAGTCATCTTTCACAAGGAGCAACTCAACCAAATTATTTAATGTTCTTTTTCCTGCTATATATCATAAGTAGTGAATACAAATAGTGTACTTGAAACCAGAGATCTTAACAATGAATCTCAATAAATCTCAACTAAAAATACAGTGACCATGTTCAAAAGTGTAGTGTCAAACAGAATAATATATAACTGACAATTTTCTAAGTAGGTTTCCCTAAACACTTCCTACTTCTGCTGTTAGTCAGTCAAACAGATATCTCTGCCCAAAGCCGACACTCAGATAAACAGAGCAATGTTTTGAAGCACCACAGTGGTATTTTCAGGGCAATAAACCTATGAATGACTTGCTTATACTTATCCCTGCATATTAAAATAGGATAAAGGAAAGTACTTTAACATTCAAAAAACTAAAAACGTCACTTCAGATGTAAAATAAATGACAAAAACACTTAACATTGAAAATAAAACTTAACTTTTAAGTTTGAATATAAAGGTGATTATTATTATTTTTTTTTACATCATATTTATTCTAGAGTAAATATAACAAGTGAAGGAGTATCCTTAAAGACATTCAAAGCAGTTGACTCCCACAGTGGATTGTAGATTATACAGGAGTTTTACCACACCTTATGTAGCCATCATGGTTTAAAATAGCCACTGAATTGCATTTGCAGCTATATATGCCATGTAATGAACTGCAATATTGTGCATGCTAAAAGCAGCAGCTACAGATTAAAGCAATTATGTTTGTGGATGCAGCATAAACTATGAGCGTGTGCATTTATTCATTAAACATTTCCAACCAATACTCTTGCATAACACCCTTCTCACGGTTTTTCATAAGCATTGCATCATCACGAGGTTCAATCGAGCCTAAAAATAGCATTTTAACTGTGCTGTTTCAGGCTCAGTAGTTCTTTATTCACAAATATCTTGTTACTTCAATGTAGCATACTCGTTTGTCTTCCTCTATTTATAGATGCAACATACAAAATGAAAGGCGTTCACTGGAGCGGAGGAATATATATTGAGCTTGAGAAGTACTTTATTTCTAGGTTGTTAGCTGTTTTGTGCTGAGGTGGAGCCATTTATAGCGCTGGGGAAAACACTGTGCACATAGGCAGTCATGCAAAATACACACACATGCATTTGTCTCATATCTTTTGCTGCCTGGCATCAGTTGGCATAGTGTCCATGGGGATGTACTGAAGATATAAGCATCCCTGAACTGTGTGTTAAAGCACACGCAGCCTGTAGGGAAGACAATAACACTGCCATGAAGTGTCCCCATTGAGATTTCCAATAGAGTGAATGAAATTACAAGTAAGCAGGATTAGGATATCTTTTTATAGGACTGAAAGAAAAAAAAAAGTATTTCCAACCCATTTTTAGAAATCAAAATATCAAATCACAGTTACCATGTTAACTTTGACAACCCTACAAAGTACATTAAAGGGTTAGTTCACCCAAAAATGAAATTACTCACACTCACATCATTCCAAAGACTTGTTCATCTTCATAACACAAATGAAGATATTTTGTTCATGCGAGGTCCTGCTCATGTGAATGTACAATTATGAAAAACATTGCACAAATATCTACACAATCTTTCCCTAATTATTCTGTTTCTTTTTTCCCTTTAATTTTCCAACCAGCAGAGTAAACCAGCTTTCCCGACCGCTGTCCACAGTTAAGGTAAGACCTCGAATTCCTGCAAGCCTCCAACAAAGGCCTTCAGGTTACACAACTGTTATCCTGTTGATCTTTTAAACGCAGAATACAATGGTTCAAGCTTATTTATCAGAAGGTATTCAGTACTGTAAGAGGAGATATACCAACTTTGTTTTACACATTAAAGTAATTAAGTATCAAAATAACAGTGAATAGAATGGAATAGAATAGGTGACCAGGTTATTTTAATCAGTTAATAATCTCAAATTTGGCTCCTCTTCAAACCTCTGTTCCTGCCCCCTTCCCTCTTTCTCTTATCAGCCTCTCACACACTGTTATGAGCCTGTTTGTATAATTACCATGACTTTGAATGCCCTAAAAGAACGGCAAAGCATCAAAAAAAAAGAGAGAAAGAAAACAACATTGGGAAAAAGGTTTCTCTGGTTGCCAGTTTTTTAGGTGGAGGACAATGTGTGTGGGAGCAGTACACTAAAAATAACCTGTCCCCCAAATTTTCGGATTGAGATGGCGGATTGTGTCAAATGTATTTTTAAATGTGGTAATGTATTTTTGTAATGCAGACAGGCTGTCCCAAGTTAGCTGTCCTACTCTACCCTCCACATTCTAATTAGCAAAACTACTGCTCCTTATTAGGTTAACAGCTTAAACAGGCTGAAGTTTAACAGGAAATCAATAAGATATCTCTGGTTGGACGAAGCGCAAACCATGGCCTTGAGGGTTAGCCTGTCAGAGGCACATACATTAGCATAAATGAGCATGTGATGACAAGACATATTGCCTCGGTCACTTACATAAATGGGAAAAGTTCTCTAATCAATAGGGGTCAAAGCACAAAGTGGAGAGGAAACCGCAGAGTTACATAACAGACGGACACCCACACACGCGTTATTAGAAAAGGAATTACTTGGAGGCACGATGATGTGACAGCGGGAGTGGGAGTACGGGAAAAATCACTATTGTGACATTAGCCTTGATGAAGGCAGAAGATTTCAGACAAGGGCCTGCAACCAATGTAAAGATAGTAGAGAGAGCAAATGAGAGATGAAAGAAAGAAATGGACCATTGCCCTTGGATTATATAGCGGATGGAGGATGTGCTAAACTCTTAATAGATCTTGAGTGTTTAAATCTAGTGGACAGATATGCATGATACAACAAAATGGTAGTATTATTGGAGTATTTTCAATAAGAAGCTTGTCTTTCTTTTTAGAGAACATCTGCTAATCAATGAGAACACAACCAGATATGTCTTACAACCATTCACTCTTTAGGCAGAGTTTAACATGGTTGGATCTCCTTGATACATAATCTATTCAAAATGAAATAAGAGTTATGTGCAATACAGTTTAAAAGGTTTTTTTTTAACGCTCACTATGACTGATTTTTTTTTAAAGAATACTACATTAAAAACTGTAATACTGTGAGATATTATTTAAATTAACTGTTTTTATTTTAATGTATTTTAAATTAGTCTTGGTCTTGAAAACCCCTGGTTTAAAAGAGTGAATCCATTAATCGTCCACAATTATAGTCTACAATTACTGAATTTTCACTGTGTATTAGAACGTGTTATCACACAATAAAGAACACAATGATTTGTTTAATAGTAGAGGAGCTTCCAGGTCAGATTATTTGTGACATAATGATAGACAAATCCCGAGCAGGACCCTGGATGCTCTGTAAACGTCAGTGATGTGATTATCTAACATAATACCCTAGTATTTAACAATTGTTACGTTGCATCAGCCAAATATCATCTTGGAGTTCTGTTGTTCTCTGCATTTCCTCATGCTACCATAATAAATTGAGACTAAATAAAATGATTGTCAAGTTTGTGACAGACACATATTGGGGTGTCAGTGGGGCAGCTGTGGGAAGCTTACAGAGCTCAGAGGAAGCGCTGGTTGTTGTGTGTTTGTGTGGGGGTTCACCTCACCAGACAGTTGGCTCCTTGGGTACTGAGTTATAATAATTCAAATGAAGCATCCTGTATGGAACCCAGGGACTAGGATGTTATTGCTCCAAATTGTATTCAACAACTACAAACAGCCAGAGATTGACACCTCTTTTTCATTCCCTCAGGTTACCAAATGAGAAGGAGCTGCAATGAAGAAAAAGTGGAATGAAAATATAGGCAGGTGGAGGGAAAAACATAAGGAATAAAACTTGCAGCTAACTCACTATACGCACACTCAGCATACTCTAAGATTACTGCTATCATCATCATCTCTGCTTTTTCGTTCCATTCTGTGAAGGCCATTCTGAATTTGAGTCGCACCTTGCTTGCCCCAGTAAACCTTCAGCTGGCAAGAGGTCAGCCAATCAGCAGCTGGTGTGCAGCTATTAATGATGTATATATAGAGCCATGTGGGCTCCGGTGGGTGTTTAGATGAGGGTGCGCTAGCGCGCTCAGTGCCATACTACTGAACACAGCACGGACACACACTACCGTCCTGTCACACTGCCTGTCGATCTGCACCAAGTGCCATAACATCACATTCCTAATGGGGACCAGTACCAATGATGCTCACAGCCAACAGGGGCTCACCAATACGCCAAAATTCCCTCCAAAAATCAGTAAATACAGAACTGAAGGAATCACTCACATCCCATCAACTACCCAACAAAAACTACGCGGTGAGTCCTGCCTTAAGAAATCTGGCAGAGGCCCAGGTCTGGTCCCTGGTCACTTTTCTTTTATAAAGATTCTTTTCTTTGCCTATTATTAAATGTATTTTTCGTTCTTTTTCTTAGCACTTACCATTTTAATGCAGTGCCAGTGACATCATGCACAACGATCGTTATCTTTTCTCTTTCTCTGACTGTGTTTTTACAACTGAAACTGGAGGGACTTCATAAACTATAACTGAAAGGGACACTGGATTGTAAATATCTTTTATAATGAAGAAACAAAATGTAAATGCTTTCATACTGAACTTTATTGAACACTCTGCCAGGATAAATCGCATAGTATGCCCAAGAGGGGAGCAGAAATGTTAAAAAGTGGACAAAGCCAAGGTTACCGTCACTTATCTTGTGTTTTTCAGTGCGGAATTCCGTCCGCAGTGCCGGGTTACCCATCCAGACAGGCAAACCTTCATTTTAACTGTGGATAAGATTCACAAACTCAGTCTATAAGAATGAAAGTCTTTGTATGTTGGCTTACCTTGCTCATTTTGTTTTACATATCCCTTTACTGGAAAAGAAGAGAGAGACAGGATGATAGTGTATCGCAGCCGAGTTAATTACCTACACTGCAATCCATCCGTTTTCAAAAAGGGAGAAATCTAACTCTGGGGTTAAGCTAAGTCTGGATTGCTTTTTTGTCGATTCTGTGAATTTTGTGGAAGTTTCTTTTAGCAGAAATCAGATATTTGAATATGTTGCATACGCTAAGAAAAGCACTTTGCTTTTCACGGAGTAGTCTTGGATTTGAAGAAATACAATTGGAGAAAATATCAGCTTTCGCTGTTATTGGCCTGTCTGGTTTTACTTAAGAATATAGTTTGTATATATATGCAATTTAAAAGAAGATTTACAAAAAATGAAAGCTTTGACAGTGGCAATAATTTGTATATTCTCATATTTAGCAAGATTCACTCAGCACGCGCACACACACACACACACACACACCTGTTCTATATAGATTCTATATAGATTGAAGTGGGGGGGAAAAGCTAATCTGTGTTTTGAAGGTCTGACTTAACATGTCATGTGAAATTACCGTCCCTGTTTGCCAGTCATATCCTCTTAGCTTTCATCATGCCAGGTGAAAAGCCTTTGAATGTGATTCTGTCCAATCCAATGTGTTTACACATGCAAATTTATCTTAAAGAAGCTTTTTGTATTATTACTGTTGTTATTATTCTTTTACTGATGTCATTTTCTTTCTTTTTACAAATATGAGTTTTATTATATATATATAAACACTATAAAGATAAACTATTATGCAGCGATTTTAATATATTGTAAACGGCTTTGATGCAATGTATTTATTATGTTTTTGTTTGCTACCCTTGCTGATAAGATGGTATAAGGGAAAAATATTGTCATGGATATTATGTACAGTTTCGTTTTTGTTTAATTTTCTTTGAAAATTCCTCCTCATCACCATTTGAAGAATGTCTCAGTTGTTCATCTCAGAGAACTGTGTTTTCACAGGAGCCGATTATTTTACTGGTTCACACAAACACACAGCATGATTCACACTTAAAAGGACATGTATTTTGTACCAACATGTTAGTTAGACCAATGAACTGATAATTGATTTATTTTGCACAAGCAACTGAGTGTGTGAATAATGTGCTGATCAGGGGGGTTTCTCTTACTGTCTAATCCAATAGTTCTACACTGGCATTTTAAGTGCTAGCTTTGAGGGATTATTACCCATTCACTGCCTGGCTATAGCTTTTCAAAGTTATTTTACATGCTGATTATATGACTTGTTTATTTGTTTGTTGAAAGGCAGCGCTCACGGTGATCTAGATCGGACGAACGACTGGCTTAATATTTGTAAGGCCAAGTTCATTTTATCAACAAAACCCGATGCTAATGAGCAGTTTTATGAGATCATTTTAATTGCTGAATAGTGAGAATTGAGTATTTCAGATTGCACATTTTCTTGTCATACAAGAATTCTGTAAAAATGTACCTATTTCTGATGTCAAGCAGAAACTAAAAGGTGATTTTATTTTTTAGAGCAAGTGTGATTATAAAGAAGAAAAGTATCTAGGACGTTTACTGTGATGCTCCCACGGGGATATACACCCTATATGTAACTGATCAAATTAAACTTATTTAATCAAAAACAGAGCAATATGTTGTCAATTTTTTTACATTCGATTTAAGTGCACTTGATTTCATTTTGTTAACGGTATGCTTTAGATATGTTTTTGGAAATAAATTAATACTTATATTCAGCAAGAATGTATTGAATTGATCAAAGGAGACCTATAGACAGGTACATATTACCTGTATATAACGCCTTTCTTTTTACTTTTCTTTTTAATCAATTGTGGATGGAAATTTATCATGTTTTCAAAATAATATGTCAAGAATCCTGTAAAAAAAAAAAAACAGTTTTTCGTAAAAATACAGCACAACTATTTCAACATTGATTATAATAAGAAATATTTCTTGAGCAGCAAATAAGCATATTAGAATGATTTCTAAAGGATTGTGTGACACTGAAGACTAGAGTAACAGCTAATGAAAATTCAGCTTTGCCATCAAACAGATAAATTGTATTATACATCATATTAAAATATAAAATATTTTAAATTATAATATTTTACAGTATTACTGTTTTTACTTCTTTAATTAAAAAATGCAGCATTGATGAGCATTAGAGACTTTCCAAAAAACATTTTTTTTAAATGACCAACCCCAAACTTTTTAACAAAAGTGTATTCAGATATGTAGAAACATTAATGTAGATTAATACATTTTGAGGAAAAGTATTGTTCATGATACCTAGTGTATTAAATAATCCTTATTATTTATCAAGCCTTATTGTAAAGTATTATCTGATTTCTTTAACAAAGATATGAAAGATCATCAGACTAAAATATCTCAAAATCTGTCCATTCTCAGAAGATCCTTGCAGCTGTACAGCACATGAATGGGCTCTAATGTCAGAGAGCCCCATTAGCACATACCTGAGGGGACAGAAAGGAGACTTTCACTGCTCCGGAGCAGGAAGCCCTCTCTCTTCCTCTTTTTCAGAGGTAGAAGGGGGGTGGGCTCAGAAAAAGGTTTCATTTTCATCGGGCAGTGTAAGAGTCAGCCCGGATTTGGGGGACTGGATAAAGTCCAGTATTGTTTAGAGAGGCACACTGCACCTCTGTTGCCCGGCAACAGTTTCTGTGACACCAGAGAATAAGAATGTAGATGGAGAAGGTCACCAGTGTTTTGACTTGAAACACCTACATAACCAGTGGGTGTTGCTGAAAATATGAGAAAATGTGCCTAGCAACAGCTGTCACATTCATTCATATTACAGATGAAAAAAAAAATATTTGCTCATGGTGTGACCCAAACTGCATATGAAAGCAAATCGAGAAAGTTCACAAATATCTGCAACCGTGGCCACAGCTGAGTACAGAATTACCTCATACCCTAAAACAGTGGTTCTCAAAGGGGCACACAGGTACAGCTCGGGGCGGGGGGTCAGCCGTTGCACCTCTTCCCCAGGCGGAATCACAAGCTGCTGTTGTGAACGTCCCGCTTCACTGCCATATTCCAGCGAGAAGATGTACAAGAAGGAGGTTGTGAAGCGCTGTCAAAAGAGCTCCATTATATACCATTCATACAACACATCACTGAAATATTTACATTTTTTTGTTTATGTAAATTGAAAGTTGTGTTCTGATCTATTATTCTCCCTTACTGTTACATTTTTGCAATGTTTTTAAAGGGTTAAGAGGTTAAGGGGGGGAGGCCTGACCAAAAACGTTTGAGAACCACTGCCCTAAAAACTTGACAAGCTCAGAAGACCCATAATGGCCAAAAATCTCTAAAGAGTCAGCCAATAATGATGAGGTGTTTTCCTTTAGTTAAATGCAGAGCTGATTGCCTAAAACACCCCAAAAATGCTTACCGTGGCTGCGTTCAATCAGAAGTATTGATCACTGGAGCTTTTCTAATGACCCCCGTCTAACCTTTGACAGAAGGATCCTTATAGGAAACATCTCAATGTTTGACTTATTTACACTCTTACCATTCAATTACAGTATTAGCTACAAACTGAAGATGATCTGTTATACTGGCAACCATTTCAATATTTACATATGTAAGAAAATTAAAATGCTAATTAAAACAGGATCTTGAAGTGAACCGAATAAGTTACATTTCTAGGGGTGAACTCAAATCAAACTGGCATTCAATATTTATATTAAGTATATTTACTCTATACTGAAGTGATGAAGACCTTTTCTCACTGGACATTAAACTCTGATAAACTGACAGGAATGCACAGGCCAAGCAAACCAAACCTAGTTCTGGCATGACACCATGAGAAAACACTGTCAAAGTCAACAGAACAGTGGAGATCTGACAGGAAACTCTAGGGTGTAGACAGGATATAATGGTTCCTTATACTCAGCAGGAAAATCAATGTGGTGATTTATTTTCCATGGAACTGAAAAAAACACTCTGTGAGCCAAAGAAACAAACAATAAAACAAGGGTAATTTTAGGGGTATTTGAGCTTGAGCAAATATTTGCACAAGCGCATGTAAATTTTTGCTTGGTTATTTTAAGTAACTTTATTTGGCTACTTGGCTAGTTAGTTGCATGAAAGTTCATCCAAAAATGAAAAGTATGTCATCATTCACTCGTGCTCATGTCATTCCAAACCTTTATTGCTTCTGTGTGACATAGATGTTGATCCAGGAACATGTTGCAATTGGTGTCCTGACATCCCTTAATACATCAAATAAAAAACATGTTATAGATGAAGTTGCTCCTACTCTGCAGGTCTTTAAAAGGGGTCCTTACATTTTAAGCAAACATAATACAACTGATACAACAAAACAAAGTAACGACATTACCTGCAATCTTTCCTGTCATTGTCACTCTAGAGACAAGTGTTTTTCAAATTGTGTCCCACAAGTTGATTGGCTGGTTAAAGAACAGAGCTGAAATATATATAATTATAATTAACTGACCAAAAAAAGTCACAGAGTCAAATCTCTGAAAAGATAAACGAGGACAACGTTTATGCTGACTCACTTTGTCCATCTGACACCTGAATGAATCGAACATCATCTAGTATAACATTTAATGTCTTGTATAAATAAAATGCAAAGTGAATACCTGACAAATAGTATGAGGTTATGCAAAGTGACTGAAAATTGAACACTGGAAAGAAAAATATGACTGACACTATAAGTACACCAGATGAAAAGAATCAAATACATAATCTGTGGAGAGCCTCATGCTGTCTGATTATGAATGAAGTCATCCTGCGCACGTTTTAGTGCAGTCAGCATATTTAAAATTCTTCCTCGAAAGCCAGAGACCAATACAAAGGTCAACGCTAAGAATAGCACCATACGCCACAAAACTCAGCTTAATTGTGCATTTAGGGAATAAAATAGCACATGCTTAGCCTAAAAGAACACTTCATTAAATATAGAGACAAAAAGGGAACACGCCACAGTCTCCCTCTTCCTTCATTAATATAAAAAGAAAGAAAGGCAGAAAATAGCAGATGACAGCAGACAGATCTCCTGTATAAAAAAAAGCCCTTGGGACAAATTTAGAGGCATTAAAAAAAAATCATGCTTATGATGGAGGCATCCAACCGTATTTCTCATATGAAAAGAGGAACTGCTATTACGCCTGGGGTTTCCAAAGTCAAACAGAACAGCAATATGTATTTAATTATTTATAATCTTTGTCTTCTTGCTGGTTTGTTTTGTGTAAGCATGGGGGGGGTTCAGGAACCCGGAGAAGCATATTATCAAATATGATTGACCAATCAGAATCAAGTATTCCAGAAAGTCACTGTCACAATCCTCAGTCCCCACATCGCACTATACATTTCCCATAATCCCTCCTTGCTCACACCTGCACACACTCGTCTAATCATCACACCTGTGTATTTCATCATCTCTGTGTATTTAGTTCCTCTGTTTCTTTCTTCGGTCTATAGAATAGACTGTCTTGTATCTGAATATCTTCGGTCTGTTTGTGTATGCTATGTCATGCACACTGTTATGCGTGTCTGCCTTTTTGTTTTATTAAATCACATTTATGTTTGTCTTCATCCATCTTCTTCATCCTCATCCCGTGACAGTCACATTACAATAAAAGATACCACAATAGTAAAATAATCATAAATAAAATAAAACAGTAAGAAGCATACAGGTAAATAGCAGAACACGCACTCTATTATGAACTCATTATCTTCAGCAGTAATGCAGTTAAGAAGCTTATACGCTTGGTAATTCAGACTGGCATGCTAAATTAACTGCTAGTTTAAAAATTACTTTTAATTTTCATGCCACCTTGAAACACATTCATCTACTTATGACCACTTGTTAGGATATGGACTGCAGTGCACTGCAATGTGTTGGTTATCAAGACATTTGTGGAGGAGTGTGTGTTTGATAGACAAAGATGTGCAACCTAATTAAATTGCTAATGGCCTCTTTAGCTCGGGTGCTTTGGACGGATTGGACAAGTGTGTCTTACTTTAGGCTTTTATAATGAGGAAAGCCTCATGGTGTGCTTTATGTACATTTGTGAATTTTTACTTCCCCACGCCAGCTTTGCGTCTTCAACACTAACTTCAACTTCACTCATCAGCTGCAGTGCACCAATCTAGGCTCAAGTTCACATTCCCTGCACTCATTCATTTTCGTGGTTGCTTCCCCATTCATCACAAAGCGCATGTATCTTAATGAACACAGCGTGCTACACGTGAATAATTCACAGCACTTCATAAGCCCCTGCAGTGGAATCGACCAACTAGAGCATGTATGTAGCATACACGACATATGCGCACAGCTGGAAAAGTGCCGGAAAGACAAATGGTGCAAAACATGTACATTTTGTTTTTCTGTTGTTATTGTGAATAAAAGCTGAGGTAACCCATGTGTGCCTTTAGCTCCAAGATTCTCTTATATGTTCACATATGGCCTAAAATGAATGTGCATATATACACACAGCAAAAAGAATCATCTTATTATTAATATCTGACAATACAAGACATGTATGGCATTCTATAAAAGCTCATTGTGGAAAACTCCCTTATACCACAAAGGTGTAAATTCATCTGCAGTTGCCAATCCTCACCAAGAAAGAACATTCTTTAATTCTTTAATTCTTTTCCAGCCTTTAGTCCTTTTACTTCTCCAAATTGATTTGAATGATGATTGATACCTATACGTTTCAGCAGCAACAATTTGAATCACATTTTTGAAGCACATCATCATTTGAATGTGCTTGATATTACTGTATATGCACAACATCAGTGTTCATGTAAAACAAGAATCGCGCATGCTTCTGTAACAGTATGTGAGGGTTATCAGAGCCAGTCATGCTCATTAATCCATTATGCAAGCATGTAGTTAAACGTGGCCTACTCAACTGATCTGATCTTTTACAGGTTGAGAGGATTTCTCAAGGTTCATCTCTGAAATGCAGAGAGGAAATTTCTGTCTCAGTCACCTAGCTTTCCACACTCTTTGAACTCATTTTCTATCTACAAGATTTAATGCTAAAATAACATTCAGAAGAGAAATGTCTCAGTCCCTGGCCATGCCCAAAAATTTCCTCGATGACAAAATTGCTATCCCTCCCTCCATGAGGACAGAAGAATCACCGCCTCTGTGCGCTGAAGGATAATATGGCTCATGCTGAAACTGAGTGTAACCCCAGATCCCCTCAGAATACCTTTCTTTCTTTGCTCACCACATAGGCTGTGCCGGAATACAGATCCATGCCTGAGTGTACACATAAGTTTTAGAACTGTAACTTTTTTTTTTTTTAAATAATGAAAGCAATATCTTGAGTAAATCTCCACAGATATGGGAGGGTTTGATTTGGATTACAAGAAAAATGTATCTTGTGATTGGAAAATTCTCTCATTTTCTAATCTTATCTATAAAC
Source organism: Meda fulgida (assembly GCA_030578275.1). Classification (NCBI taxonomy): domain Eukaryota; kingdom Metazoa; phylum Chordata; class Actinopteri; order Cypriniformes; family Leuciscidae; genus Meda; species Meda fulgida. The sequence continues at coordinate 31,253,240 of CM060620.1, forward strand.
TTTATTATTAATCTTTTCCATTTACACTGCATTTTGCTAATCTTTGAAGGAATGTCAAGTATTTCATGTTTAAGCATTTGTATTCCATCTACATAAAACAACAGTCATACAGCCTTAAAATAAATAAACAGTAACACTTTAGTTTAGGGCCCTATTAACTAGTTGCTTATTAGCATCCCTTAATCCTACCCAATACCTAAACTTAACAACTACCGTACTAACTGTCAATAAGCAGTAATTAGGAGTTTATTGAGGCAAAAGTCATAGTTATGTAGTTGATCGTGAGAATTGGACCCTAATCTAAAGTGTGACCAAATTAACCACAGAATCTCAACAAGATGTAAAAAGGGAAACGATGACTAGTTGAGGCAAATAAGAGAAAACATATGAACACCATTCACTGCTTTTCACTATTATTCACACACTCATGTATCTGTGTTTATACAGTTTAAAGCAAGGGTTTTCAAAGTGGGGGCCGCAGCAAGTTGGAAGAAGAAAAAAGTTTAAAAAAATTAAAAATATTTATATTATGAGTATTGTTAGGAAATAGACTATGCGACAATTTTTTATAATGCTATCTGAACCTTGGGCAGAACCTAGTGGTATTTGGAGGCCCTTGTCATGGAAAAGTTTGGGAACCCCTGGTATATAAAGCATTAGTCACTGATTTTCAAAGCTGGTTAAGCAACATGAATGACTCAACATACCACGACCAGCCGATTTTCAACTCACCAGTCCTTAACCCCATTACACTCACATTAGTGTGGCAATTAGATAAACACTTTTTCACCAAGAAAACAACTTACATAACTGAAGGTGATTTTACAATCAGGATCATTTGGGTGTCATCACATCTACACAACCAAGCTATATAGTTCATTCACCTTGAGCCTGCTTTCTAAAAGCGTCATCATGAAAATGTATCATGTATCATCAGCCTGGGAGCAATGCAACTATAATGATAATAGAGAGAGAAGCAAATGAAGGGGAAAACTGTTTACACTCTCTTGTCACACCCTGCAGCAAAATCTCCTCTAATACTGCAGCACCAAGATGACATACACGCACACATCAATGGGAACAAATGGGGGGCTATTCTGAGGTCTGTGTGTGTGTGTGTGTGTGTGTGTGTGTGTGTGTGTGTGTGTGCGTGTGTGTGTGTGTTCGCACTCTCAGCAGTCTCCTGTAGTCTGCACTTGACGGAGGAAAATTAAAGGATTGCAGCAGAAGCCAGAGATGGAAAGCGGAAGAGTGAAGTGAGGTAAAGTCAGTCATTTCAGGCTCAAATATAAAGTTCACATGGGCTGATGAGTCAAAACAGAAAATAATCCTCAATGAAAAGACAAAAAGTGTCATGAAAATGTCACTCTGGAATTCCAAACAAATCTACTGTAGAACCCTATAGCCCAATATACCTGCATTCACCCTATGTAGCTGAGCACATACTATTTCAGTGATCTTGCTCTAATGCGTATTATAGTGAATCCATTTTATTAGTTACTGATGCTGGTATAGAGTGTATTTAGCACTGTATCTGTACTAATCTTTCAAGTTTGTGGTCTGAAACTTTTTAATGTTGTTGAAAGAAGTGTATTATGCTCACCAAGGTATAAAGTTACTATTTTCTATTTAAATACATTTTAAACTATAAGCTGTTACTCCAGTCTTCAGTGTCACATGATCCTTCAGAAACCAATATGCTGATTTGGTGTTCAAGAAAATTTCTTATTATCAATGTTCAAAACAGCTGTACTGTTATTTTTTGTGGATTTATTTTTCAAGATGAATTGATAAATAGAAAGTAAAAAAAAAGTAAAATAAAAGAAATGACAGAAATACGTACATTTCTTGTAATCAATTGACAAACCTCTTAAATCCATATTAATTGATCCAACTATTGAGATCTTTAAAAGTGCAAGGTGGCAACCTTTGTTGGCCTTCCCTTCTCAATTTATCAGGGGTCATGGCTTGGCTGGTCAGCATGGGCAGTTGCCGTAACTACAGTAACTGCACTTTCTGTGGGGAACAAATCTATGTCTTCATTAACAATTGTTCTAACAAAACAAATAAAGTTTTTTATTTTTATTTTGTACAAACCATGTCAAACTGAGCTATTTTCGTTGGCGGACCAAAAACAGACAAAATATTTGAAAAAAATTTAAAGATCAGCATTGACCAGCATAAAAAGCCTATGTTCATCACATTAGAAAAATACATATATATAACATATTACTATGACAATATTATGATATAAAACTAAAATGATTACATAAAATTAATAATGACAAATTTAAAATGGACTTTTATATCATAATTATGACTATCTCAACATTTCACTTTTTAATTTCAAATTATGAGTTGCCAAAGAATGTTATTTTTCTTATGTAGCAGAAATAGGCTTTAATAGAAACTTGTTTAAAATTTGTATTTTTTTTGCAATGAAAAAGCCTCATTCAAATATATTTACAATTGCTGTGTACATTAGATGAGTTCTATCTTTGCACAAAAAAAGAATTGAAATATCAATATGGTTTTAGAGCACATTAGAGTTGTATTTTTATTCACACATTTAGCTTGCACATTATATACATAGAGGGTGTCTTTTTCAGTGTAGTGCTGATGTGCTGCAATAGATTCCCACACTAAGTGGCTAAGTCACACTTTTATCTGAACCAGAGCAGAAACACTCTGTTTGCTTTTCTCTGCTAAATATAACACACCAAGCTGTATGCGCGAGCATGAATGAAGCTCAAACATTGCGGACAACTCTTCAGGGGACTGACTATCAAAGGCACACACCTGGATGTTTGTGTAACTGTCAGTGCTTGGTGTGCATGTGTGTTACTATTTTGCTACACAGTTGGGTGTGTATTGGCCTTTCACAGCAACGATGTGTAGAAGTACCCTTTAGATGACAATATCCAAACATAGCTAGCAACCAGCATTTGGCCAGAGAGGAACTGTGGAGTCAGATGGAGAAAGCAACAGAAATTGGATGCAGTTACTTTCCTATAGACTGAGGTTACACTTTATTTTAAGATGTCCACGTTACAGTGTAGTTATACATTTTTACAGTGAAATTATACATTTATTACAGTGTAATTTTGCATTTGTTACAGTGTTATTAAACAGTGTAATTATACATTTGTTTCAATGTAATTATACATTTGTTAAGTGTCAAAATACATTTGTTAGTGTAATTGTACATAGTGTAATTATACATTTGTTACAGTGTAATTATATGTTTGTTACAGTGTCAAAATACATTTGTTACAGTGTAATTACAAATTTTAAGTGTAATTATGCATTTGTTTGTATAATTAAGTGTAGGGGAGTGCCGGGACAGTTGAAACACTTTTCAGATAGACGTCGTTTTCTAAGATAAGGTTACAGATAGATTTTTTTTGTGTGTGTGATCAACAACTCATATATGTGTTCTCAGTATCATGTGTTATTCGGTACAAATATAGAATGATTTAACCTCCTGGCAACCATCCAAAACATAGGTAGTTGCTCACTGACTAAAGTCAAGTCTCTAGATTTGGATCCCTCCATCAGGTTTTAATGCAGGTTTTACAGATCACTTAGAAAAGTAACAGAACATCTTTCCTTAATAATCTGCATGATTTAAGAAACATTTCTTTCTGTGGCACAAACTGTGAAGGATGAATTAAAAGACAAAATGTAAAACTTGGGGTCAGAGGCTCTGTACAGTCTAGTCTTAACAAGCCGCACTAATGAGAAAGAGAAGGGAAGAAGAGCAAACAGAGAGAGAGAGAGAACAGTGTGTCCTCAGTGAAGATGGATGCTGCAGTTCTCAGAGCGTGATGAAGATGCCTGTTTCTAGGGAGAGTAGATGATGACAGCCACTTAATGCATCTCAGAAACTGCATCACACCCTCTTCAGGGACTTCTAATACCCTTACATTTGTCTGAAATACGGCAAAAAAATGCAATAAATACCCTTACGCTTGGTGTGGGGTCATGCTGTCAATGAAGAGTGCGTATTAGTGATTATGTCAGGATGACCCGTACAGACTGATGCAATCTGTCAGGGTCTAAATATTCAATCGCTGAGCGAGAGCACTCGCTGGTACACAAAACACACAGATGGACCATGCTAAAGAACAGATTGCTTCATACTGCACTGTCCTCAAATACAGCAACATACACAGCATAACACACATTGCAGTCTTGGGTATTTACACTTTGTCACTTCATGCATTATTGCTGATTAGACACATACATAAACTTTACACAGAAGAACGTCAGCATGCTGAAGTTGGGATGGGACACATGGAACAAGTCACGGCAATATTAAAGTGAAGAAAACACTGAACAGAAAATTCTGCTCAGTATCGGCATCATCATGTAGTGAACACTTATATTTTAATAATTGATTGGACTTATCTCCGAGACATTTTTATGGCAAATGTAAATAGAATGTCACCAATCTGATCAATCAAGATGCATGTCACTAAGTGTAAATGGTAAGGATCATGGCCGACATAAGTACGGTGGCCGACAGAGCTCAACGCGATGCAACCTAAAGAAGACGCATGAATAGAAAATAGAAAAAAACGCATGCAAATAGAAAAAAAACACCCGCAAATTAAGAACACATCTTCATCAGTTTCACAACACACGTGTGCTCCAAATACTCACAACACACACAAATACAGAAACGTGCTGCAAAAGCTCACAACACAACAAATACAGAAACGTGCTGCAAAAGCTCACACACAACAAATACAGAAACTCGCTGCAAGTAACACAGGCCACAACGAAAATGTTTCCGAGGGAACCAAATAAGTGACGAACCCGGCTGGGACGTGCTATTGCACGTGAGCATCCCTATGCCCTACTCGGCTACTCCCTTCGAAGGGCAGACGGCAGAGCTCTTCAAGTGGGACTTTGAAGTGAGCATGGCACTAGTGTGCCATTTATGTAGCGTTTGTAACGCACTCGATGAAGGGAGCAACGAAAGACAACGTTATTTCCAACTTAATTATTTTCACCTGGGAGGTTCCCATGACAACGCAGCACCTTGTCCATCAGCTGAATACTGTTCTGACGACAGAAATATGCTGTTAACATAACGGTTTAAAAAAAAAAAGTTACTTTACAAAAAACTGTAAAATATGCGTTATATATCCGTTATATATCTGTGTGTCAGTGTCTCAACTTTAAAACATTGGATCCTACACCTTCTTATGAAACTTTTCTTTATGAAAATTTAAACATAACATGAAACAATTTGTATAGTTTAACTGTTGTATAGATTAATCTTTCCTTCATGTTCTTCTTCTCTATCTTTTTTATTTATTTTAGTTTCAGCACATTGTTCTTTTCTCATTTCTGATGACATTGAACATATTGTTAATACATTTTGTATATTGTATACAAGTTGTTTGTCATAAAAAATTTAATCTCTGTATGTTTTGCGAAAAAAAAAGTTAAAAGAAATAAAGTAGAATTTTGAGCTGTAAGCAAAGAGTATAGAAGAACTATAAAAAGTATAATATTACAATATAATATTTTATATATACCATTTTAAAATATTATTTATAATACAATATATTACAATATTATTTTAATATTATAGTTTATTTATAAAAAATATATATAGGCTTTCACTTCTTGTCAATATACGTTCTTTGCTGTAAATCCATAGGCAGTAAAACTGGTAAAAGTGTAAATCACGTCCCAGCCGGGTTCGTCACTTATTTGGTTCCCCCGGAAACATTTCCGTTGTGGCCTGTGTTACTTGCAGCGCGTTTCTGTATTTGTTGTGTTGTGAGTATTTGGAGTACACATGTGTTGTGAAACTGATGAAGATGTTTTCTTAATTTGCGTTTTTTTTCTATTTGCATGCGTTTTTTTTCTTTTTGCATGCGTTTTTTCTACTTGCATGCGTTTTTTTTTCAACTTGCATTCGTTTTTTTCAACTTGCATGCATCTTCTTTAGCTTGCAGCACGTTGAGCTCTCTCGGCCACCGTAGGTAGGCAATAAACTGACAATATTGCACTATAGTTTAAAAGTTGGGGGTCACCAATAATCGGTTTTGAAACAAAACAATACCTTTATTCAACAAAAATGCGTTAACATTTTTCAAAAGTGACTGTAAGTATATTTACAATTTATAAAATATTTCTATTTCAATTAAATTCTGTTTTTTTACTTATTTATTAGTGAAAAATGTATCATGGTTTTAATAAGCAGCACAACCATTTTCTAAATTGATAATAAATGTTTCTTGAGCAGCAAATCATCATATTAGAATGATTTCTGAAGGATCATGTGACACTGAATACTGGAGTAATGGATGCTGAAAGTTAGCATTGTCATCACAGGAGTAAATTATATTTTTAAATTGTAATATTTCACAATATTACTGTTTTTAACTGCATTTTGTTTAAATAAATGCAATGCAGTCTTACCAACCCCAAAGTTTCGAAGTGTAACTGTAGGTTCTAGATTACTCTGTAAAAAGCTAAAATTGTTTTGTTTTGTTTTCTGTACATAGAACGTTTGAAAAGTAACTGACACTACTGTAACTTCAAACGGGACGGGTTCTATGGTCGGATGAAACCAACAAAAAAAGCTTTTTTGGCATCAAACACTTAAGATGGGTTTGGTGCAGTGCACACTCACAGGGATAAAAAAGTATCCCATGTGTAAAATGAAATACTCTGCTGTATCTTTAATGCTGTGGGCCTAATTTTCTGCCAGAGGTCCTGGACATCTTGTTCAGATACATGGCATCATGTATCATGATCAAATACCATTACCAACAGATAAAAAAAATCAAAACCTGACAACCTGTGCTAGAAATCTTATAATGGGCCATGTTTGGATCTTCCAGTGATCCAAAAACAAACATCAAAATGAAACCAAAAATGTGTCACTGAGCACAAAACCAAGTCTCTGCAATGGCCATCCCAGTCCCCTGACCTGAACCCTATAGAAAATGAGTGGGCTGAACTGAAGAGAAGCATCAACATGTATCTGGGAATCTGAAGGATCTGGAGAGATTCTGTATGGAGGAATGGTCTCTGGTCTCTTGTCAGGTGTTCTCCAAACTCATCAGGCATTATAGGAGAAGACTCAGAGCTGTTATCTTGGCTAAAGGATGTTGCAAAACAAATTTAATAAAAGGGGGCAAATAATTGTTCCCAACGTGTTTTGGAGAAAAACATTTATTTCCTAATGTGATTTTCCCTCCATTTTCAATTATTTTACTTCAATGAAAGGTTAGATTTTTGCTAGGTTTTTTTATTTTTAAATAAAGTATCAAAAGGATTAACAATGCGTATTTATTTTTTACAGACATCTTTGATCCTATTTACCAAGAGGGCAAATAAATCTGACCAGCACTATACAGCAGGAGACTGAGAGGGATTTGTGGGATACAGATGACAGATTAACCCTCACAAGTGAACTGAAAAGATGGGGAGAGTTATGAAACATTACAAAAATCCCAGGTAAGAAGGATAAGAGGGAGCAGCGAGGCTCCTTTTTCCCATAATCTCTCATGAAAGTGATTTGTATTCCAATAACGCTCCTTTAAAGGGATTTTTCAGCGCAATATAAAGTCTGCAAAGAAGAAGAAGTGGGTCATGATTAGTCAACCTAAAAAAGCAAAAATAGTTTTTTTTTTCTTTTTCTGGCGAGTCTACAACCTAAAATAATCACGCAAAAAAAAAAAAAAAAAAAACTTCAGTCCATTAGTTTTAAGAAACAGTCAAGTGTCCCCTTAATGGTAACGGATGTCATAAGCGATCCAGTTACTTCAGGATCGCACTGAAGTAACTGGGCCTGGATGCAGTAGGCCTATAGCTTTCCAGGCTTTTCCTTCTCTCGCTGCCATTTATCCTGACATGTTAATGGAAGGTTTTGAATTACGGTCTTATCTCTGGGACGCTAGAGAGGAACGGAGAGAGCGCACACAACTCTCTCAGACCTTTTCAATTTATATAGGCTACCTTTGATTTCATCTAACTGCCCAGATTCATCCAAAGTTCTTCTGAGACGGCCAGCCAGTGGCGTCTACTCAATGTGTCTCCAAGGATTATCTCTCATGTTCTTTCCTCCATTTTAAAGTGGTCTGCTGTTTTGTTAGTCATGGTTCTTTTTTAACAGGCAGACACCCTGTAAATGGAAGGCTATGTTCACTCATGCAGCGTACGGAAACATTGCTTTGTAACCTCAGACATGACGACGACTGCAGACCCTTCTGCTAAAATTTCCTTTAAGAAAAGGTCCACTGTCCATCTATTCATCACTGTGAATGAATTGACTTTTCTTATGCTTGGTTAGCAAAGACCACACATCAAAACCTCTGGGTTTCTAAATCTTGCTCTGGTTTTGTTCAGTACATACAATCCTTGTAAACCATTATAGCATGTGTGCACACTGGCAAAATGTGGACAAACATCACATTAATGTTTTCAACGTCTCTTAAAACCTATTAAATTAAATATGTATAAAAGAAAACTTTCACATACACTGGAACTAAGGTGGGAGACAAAAATAAGAGATATCCACTGTCAAGTGTAGGCTACAGTATAAAGAGCTGCTCAATATTGATTAAGTACTGCCACCTAGCCAATTGCTGTAGTACTACAACACACCCAAGTTATTTTTCAGCTGTTACTGCATTATTGAATTTTGTTAATGTCAGTTTTGCATTTGGAGAGGCAGGGTGACAACGAAATACTGTATATTACTTAGATAAGTTTAGGCTCATCCTTGATTCACTGCTGTAGAGTAGCCTGTCAAGTAGTCTATTTGTTTTAACTACTGAATAATACCTTGCATAATACTTTTGAAGAATAGTCATTAAACTAGTGTGGGTATTACAATACAAAGTTTCCTCACTGTAAATGAGTATCTGAGATGGGCTCTGATACAAATTAAGTACAGCCAACACGTCACATAATGAAAAGTTAGTATATCTCAAAAATTCAATTAAATAAAAGTTGTTATAAAGGTGGTAGCAATTCATTAACGAACTCTTACTGTCACAGCTGACAAAGTCGCGCTAGCTAACTAGCTAGCAGGCAGTGCTTGAAAGTTGGTTGAAACAACCAACATAAAATATAAATAATTACGCTGTGCATGTATGAAGACCACTATAAGCATCGCAAAGGACCTCTGATACAATATAGACAGTTGACAATTCAAAAGAGGTCGATATTTCAGCAACTTACCTCTGGAGCAACTCGACGCCCAGCAACATAAGTGAATGGAGTCCAGCGCCCAAATGACTGTGTTTGGAACTAATCAATCTTCAAATCCCGGAAGTAGGCGGATAAAAGCACGGCCATTTTTTACAACCGAGGTCTATGAGAGTGTTGCAACTCTTTCTCTCTATGGCTCTGCACAATAGAAACAAATTCATCAACTAACCATTCAGAAACGTCCTGTTGTATTCTACATGTTGTCACTTCTTCTTAAATCCCTCTATCATTGTCCGACATAAAAGGCAGAACAGTTTCTGAAATTGTAGCGCTTGTCTGCATGAGGTAATTGAGCTGCTCATTTGCATTTAAAGGGACACTCACAAAACAGCGCGTTTTTACTGACCCTAAAAAAGGGACAATTTTAACATGCTGTAAAATAAATATCTGTTAAATATTTTAAGCTAAAGCTTCACATGCACACTCTGGGTCACACTCAAAACAAAGACTTATTTTACATCTTGTAATAAGAGGCATTATACCACCCCTTTAATGAATACTAAAATAATATATATATGATACATAAACACTGCTTCTTGCATGAACATTAGGATCTATTCATGAATATTGCCTAAGCTCACAAACAGTGTAGATTATTTATTTGTAGTTATCCAGATCAATGGCTTCAGGCTTATGAGGTTGCCTAATAACAGAGTAACATTATGTTCATGGTCAAAGTTTTTATTTCATCCTTTTCGTTGCCATGTTATACAGCCAACAAAAAGAGACTATTTTTTATTCAATGCAAAACATAAAATCAATATATAGCAATACCAAGTAACAAATAAAGAAAAAAACTTGGAAGATGGAGAAAAAAAACAACCTTGACAGCATGAACACACTCAATTGCATGAACACTTCAACGGCGGCTCTGCAAGGGACGAGGTCATAAGAGTAAATGGACTTCACAGGAGCGATGAATGGACATGCCCTTTCACAGTGTTTCTGATTAAGAGGTGTCCATCTGAGGGGATTCTGAACAAAATAGAAACTGGAAGTTAATACATTGTAAATAGTCAATTTTACACCTTAAAACTGTAAGCAATATAACACTCACAATTGTGCTTTTTGCTGAAGAAATTAGGCTGACATTCAGTACAACAGCAAGACTGAGTGTGATATTGCTTTTATACAACGCCTCTATAAACAAGGTGACAGAGTAGCTTACATTTTAGATATAATATGGGTTTTTAGTAAAAACAGTTCCAAAAAAAGGCAAAGCAGGATTAATTGTGGAATGCAACACTAAGACAAAGTGGCATGAAAAGCCCTAGTGATGTTGGTCTGTATATTATCACTGTTGGAACACTGCTTGTTCAATCAAATAATGCACAGCTTCAAAATAACATTAAAGCATATGCTTGCTGGAGAAAAGAAAAATTCATTGTGAAGGTATGACATATGGGCCCTTGCTGTAATGGTGTGTTCACACCGAACGCGAATATACGCATCATTCGCGTCGGACGTCGCGAATGACACGAATTGGGCGAAGCGTTTGCCGTGAACGTCTTCCGCGCAAGTTGAAAATTTGAACTCGAGCGGAAGATTTGCATGACGCTTTGTTGCGCCAGCCAATCAACGAAGAGCTAGTTGATATGTCCGGTCTATCACTGTTGTCAAATAGCACTGGAAGCGGCTGTCATCCAGGCGCAGTTCCACCGAGTTGAGTGCGCCTCTGAATGGTGCTGTGAACCCAGACACGTCAGCGTTTGGCTTTCCTCCGTATTTGGGACTTCCACAACAAGTACAGAGCAGCAATATCTTTTATTTCAGACATGACGGAAACGTATGCCAGAAAGAAATTGTGTTGTTGTTTTTTTTATTTGCGAGTGACAAATGGGTTCAAAATGTTCATGTGTCTAACTAGACGTGATAGAAGCGTATTTGACGCTCTATTCGCGTTCGGTGTGAACACACCATAAGACCCCCAGGAATCAGGGGCATGAAAAGCAGAGAAGAATCTCACGTGTTTCATTGAAGAGGAAGGAGTCCTGGTACTCTTTCATGTACTGTGAGGACCGGGACTCATCCAGGAAGAGAGAGTAGACCCTCTTAATGTCCTCCACTTGGACTTCAGTGCCCTGTGAGAAATAGCCAACCACAGTCAGACCAAAAATGCTTGTTCACTACTTCTGTATTGTATTTTCTTGCAGCACTAGCCATGATACACGTGTTAGCATTACCCGGCGTTTGCGGCAAACCAGGCCTGCAGTACTGATGAGCTGGATGGCATAACGGAGGGAAGTCTCCAGTCCAATACGTGTTAAAACTGTGTGTGCCTCCTCACTGAGCTCGACATCCTCCTCCTCGCAACTGAAACACAAAACACAAGTGTGTAAGGTGAGAAGCGAGACAAAACTCTCAAGCCTAAATATATATGATAGGGCTGCATGATTAATCGATATAAAACCGAAATTGCGATTTGGCTTTGTTTGATTATGAAATTGCAGAGCCTAATTTTTTTCAATTAAATAAATATATGCACAGCGTTTCATAATGGGAGCAGCAGTGTGATCAGAGCATCTCGATCTCTGCAAGCGCTTTGAGTTTGAGTCACTTATGATGTGCATTTAAAAAGCAAACTGAGCAAAACATAACATGTTTTTACTCCAAACTCACTTCATAACGTCAGTTGAGTGTTTAAAATAACTTCCATTTGGGATCTGAAGTGGCTTCTTAGAGTGAGGCAGACGGTATATATGATTCTGTAGTATTCTATACTGAAATTAATGCTATGTTGCTTAGCATTGCATTATAAATATACTTTATACTTATGAAAAAACCTGAGATGGCTTGGACACAGATAACCATATATTGTCATAATCGTGTGTTTGTTGTCTTCATGTTTAATAATTCAATGCATTTATAGCTTCTTTTTATTCCGCTAAATCGATAGCTAGATACCTTTGTCCATATTATGTCTTTCCTAGAACGCCATAGGATTTATTACTTCTGTGAAGCATATTTGGAATTTTGCCACGAGGGCACAGTCCAGCTTCCAGTATGAATGAAACATACATTACATATGTTTATAGCTCTCAGTATTGCTCGCACCACCCTATTTTGGGTAAAAACATGAAAAAGAATTTTTAAAAGAATTTTTTAAAAGAAATTTGAAGTAATCAATCCAAAATATGTTTTTTCTCCAGTGTAGTGTACTGAACAGATCCTTTCTAATGAGTTATAGCTACATGTTTAACCCATAAAATAAGTTTTCTGTATAATAAAATTATTTTAATTGTTATATTATATTCATTCTTAAATATTGAATGTTTTATATTAATAACCAAGTGTTATTACAATAGTAATCATTGATATACAAGCACAACATTTTGGGCCAAACTGTGCAGCCCCACAAGCAGGCAAACTTGGTGTTCTTTTAAAAAAAAAAAAAAATCACATTAAAATCGGAAAATTAAAATTTTAACAAGCAAAAACGCAATTTTCCCCAAATCGTGCAGCCCTACAATATGACCTTGGAAAGTTCTCTCACCGAATCTTCAGGATCTGTCTGGTTTCTTTCTCGGTGTAGGGAGTGGTAGCAATGATCAGCAGACGGTCAAGCATGTCTATGGGAATACCATGAGGACTCTGGTAATTGGTGCCTCTAATACTGTAAAAATGAAACAACAGTGAATGAGGAGATATGATCCACAATATCATCATGTATGAATGGTAGTTATTGATGCTGTGTTTGTGTGTATACCGGGTGATGCCTCGATTAGTGGCCATGACGAGTACAGGTGAAAGATCACTCTCCAGGGCTCGATTCAGAAAAGAAAAGCATTCTATGTCCAACATGTGGACCTCATCAATGAAGAGAACCTGCAACCACATAAAAAAAAGCTCAACAACAAGACAATGCATTTCCCATTGCAGGCATAAATTATCTCTATAGAATGGTGCTACCTCAAAATAACAAACCCATTTCAAAACATGATGGATAGAAGATGGCAATAAAAAGGTTTATTTAGGGTAGTTTCTTGGTTACAACATTCTGGTGGCCAGTTTAAAATCTTCAGACATTGTAGCCTCAGAAAAGCTGTATGTAAAAAAATATTTTTACCCTTAAAAAAATATGATTCACATCTAATTTTTAAAATACAGAGAATCATACAAATTATTATTTGTATGTTATGAGGAATTGCTTGAATGATTTAGTAGTTATGGATGGAATATATGGAGCCAATGGTGCATAGATTTTTTATGCAGTTTTTTTATGCACTATATATAAAATATTTCATTGCATTTCATTTATTTAAGAATTTGTTTTCTATTTTAATTAAAGAAAATGGTATCAAACATTTAAAGGGTTAAATTAAAGTCTGTACTCTGTAATTTTCTTAAAAACCAGTCAATCGTTGCGACGATTTTCAAGAAAAGCCCTACATGGCTGGTTCCTCCGTCTTATTTGTCTGGCCTGCTTACCCCAGGAATGATCTCAGCTTTGCCTTCTTCTCTCCACTCGGACACTTTAGCATTGATCTGCTCCCGAACCTCTGACTTAATCTCTCCTGTGTCACCTGCAGAACAGACAATCAAACATCAACTACAGCAAACACACAAACATCTACAGAGCCATTTCATTCTGAAAAAATAATCAAGGATTAGTTTCACTGAGCATGTCATTACCTAGTTTGTCAAATTTAAAAAGCTGTGACAAACCTGAAAATAAGGCCAGGAATCCCTGAGTGCGGCTGTTAATGACGTCAATTTCATGAAGAGAGACCGTGTGAACAACCTCCTTCCGTTTCTGCAGTTCTCCCTCTGGACATTGCACAAACTGTGTCTGAAATAAACAGCAACAGTATATATTAAGAAAAAAAAAAAAAAAAAAAAAAACTCTCAGGAAAATGTTGTCATTGATTGATTCATTTCACAGACAAAGAGAAAATATGTACCTGTGACCCCATGGCGTCGTAATCTCTCGCTCGAGTAAAAGACCTTCCCAGTTTGCTAATCTTTCCTGTGGCTTTGTCAATGGTGATCACATCTCTGCAGAATATGAAATATGACAATGTGCCAGTTCTTAAACTAGGGGTAACATTAACATTTACTTAGTTAAGCTAACATTAACATAGTAACATTTACTATTAATAATTAAAAAATGATTACTACTACTAACAATAATAACATTACAAATAATAGTAATAATGCAACAACTCCAGGGCTCACTACTGGAATCCACATAAACCCAAACCTCAGGGGCCTCATTTAGAACCGTTGTGTACACACAAAACAGGCCCTGAAAGAGGTGTACGCCACTTCCAACCCATAAGTTGTTTATAAAAACAAACTTGATGGTAAAATGTGTGCACATGCACGCAAATTCTGACCCATGCGTAAAAACGTTTTGGAAACGGAGCAGTTTGGTGACACCAATGGTCAGCTGAGGGACTGACGGCATATGAAGGAAAAACACTTCAAATCTTTCTTATGAGTCCTAATGATAAATACAGTACATGTTCACAATAACAGTTAAAATAAATAAAAGAAAGATTTAAACTATGTTTTACATCTGATATACACATTTGGATTAAATATGCCATTCTCATTAATGGAGTTAAGCACTTAAATTACATAAAAACATTACCGAGAAGTTTGATAAATAGAAATATTTGTAGTGGATGTGATGCTTTTGAATACTTTTCCTGTGGCATGCTGTGTTTTAATGTTTTAACTACAGCAAGGATTGCTTAGCACATAATAATAGTAGAACTTATGGTCTGAGAAAATATTTTCACGCAAATATTGATCAATAAAGAACAATAAGGCCCATCTGTTTCCATTAAAAATATAAAGCAATTAAAAATACTATTTGGCCAGTGGAAAAGATTGAGAAAAACTTTCTCTGAAATGTATTTCATACTATTTTATTTATGTATTCAAAAACAAGGCAAGGATAGGCTACTAAATGATCCATATCTCATATTTTTCTAAAGTCTTATACCATTAAACATGGTATCAAATGATATGCAGATGAGGGTATGCATAGTAAAACTAGGCGTTGTGAGCTACATATATGGATATTTCGGGGAGGAGACGGGGTGGAGACGCAAGTGCGTACAATCTTCCGTTGACTGGGATTTATAAAGGGAATGTGGCGCAGCTTCTGGCGTACACACGGTTTTATACGTTTTCGGCGCATGTACTCTTGTAGTAAGGATCATACGCACAGTTTTATACAGTTTGGTTACACAGGTGGTTAAAGTTACAAACACGATTAATACATTTTGTAGGAGGAAATGGATGGCAGTCCAGTCTGATACATTTGTGTCTGATCCATTGAGGATCACATTTTCTCAGTTTTATAATCTACATACCCGGCTTGTACTCTCTCTTTACTGAGGCTCTCGATCATTTTGGTCCCCAGGTCATAGATGGTTTCCATCTCAGTCGTCTTCAGCGTGAGTTTACCCACTTTTGCACCCTTAACACAAATTCAGAAAGGAGAGGAAATGATTCACGTCTAACTGAGTTCACTTAGGGACATGTCCTAGCTTCTATGCAAGCATAGTCACATTTAGCACTAATATGAGCCCTATACTCAACTTATCACAGTAGCTGAAAACTCATTTCTCACTTTCATAATAACAAAAAGTTCATTTCCCACTGAAGAATGATACACATCTTTAATAATGCTTTCCACCAAAATAGGTGAATTGAATTAGAGTGCATTGAGGTATGCGTGTTACATGATGAAATTCTTATTTGCTTCGGCTTCTCAAGGTATTTCAATCGTTACAGTCACAATGACAACAATTCTTTTTTTTATGGAGAACTGCAGTATTTAATATTAAGCGTGCACCTCTGTGTTAAAGGGATAGTTCACCCTGAATACAATTTATACAATATACAATACAATTTCAGACGAATACAATCTGAGTTATATTAAGAAATGTCCTGGCTCTTCCAAGCTTTATAATGGGAGTCGAAGGGTATATTTTTTTAAGTCCATCAAAGCGCCTCCATCCATGATTAAAGTGCTCCACACGGCTCTGAGGGGGCCGTATAACTACGATTGTATTCATCTGAAAGAAGAATGTCAAATACACCTGGGATGGCTTCAGGGTGAGTAAATCATGGGCTAATTTTCATTTTTGGGTGAACTACCCCTTTAAAATGTGATGTGAATGTACATCACATTGTAGAGTATGTTGAGACGGAGGCGCCAGAACTAAACTGATAGAATACACTGTAGCACGAATACTATGATATTTCTTCAAAAGAGGATCGTGGAGACATTTTAATCGTCCACGATCAAAAATCGTGATATCGCACACCCCTATTTAGAGTTTCAAAAATTAGGCTATTCTCTTAATGATTTTAAGCAGTTGAGATGAGTCTGGTGCTGAAAAAACAATGGTAACAAAATGGAGAGGTTAATTCAGTGAAACTGGTTAATGAAGGGAGAAGAGCACAGACTCACAGTTCCTGTAGCTGGTCTGTCGATCTGAATCTCTACCACCTCTCCTTCAATGATCTCAGTCTCCTCTCTGCCAGACAACAAATATAGAACATAAGCAGTCATGCCATACTTTTTGAAGTATTAAACTAACTTAATGCTAGAACAATTAAAAAAAATAATTATATATATATATATATATATATATATATATAAAATGAATCTAAAACTTTCTTAGCCATAACTTTGTCGCCAAGGATTTTCCAATGATTTTCAATCGGCTTTAGATCAGGACTCTGGGCTGGCCATTTCATTATTTCATTTTTCTGAGCTTACCTTGGCCTGAGCAACAGGGAACTGCTTTACCCGTTTTGCAGTGTGACGGGGCATTTTCTTGCATGAAAATTGTGGGCTAATTGGGATATGTTTGCAGGGGAAGGAACCACGTGTTGCTGAAGGAGGTTCTGATAAACATTTGCAATCACCCTGCCATGTAGCTGTATAATCGGATACAGCTGTATAATTATACAGCTACATGGCAGGGTGAATGCAAATGTTTGAGAAACCCACTACAGTTACCGAACTGTGGAAGAGACTGGAAGAAGAGTGGACCAAGATCACACCAGAGCAATGTGAGAATCTAGTGATGTCCTGTGGCCGCAGATATGCTCAGGTCATTGAAAGCAAGGGCCTCTACACTTTCCTACTAAATTTTGACTGCTGTAAGCCTCAAATCTTTGTTGTAATGCTTTCTTTTGTGCTCCAATGGTTATTGTTCTCTAATTTTGATCGCTGTTTTACACAAAATAAAGGTTTTTGATGAAGTACCTCGGTTATTTTGTAAAAAATGCTAGTAGAACAATAGTATACCCACAGCAAATATTCCTTAAATTTTCAAACAATGAAGATTAACAATATTTCTGAAAATAATCAAGTGTTTCTTAATTGTTCTCTAATTTCAAAAAATATTAAAAAAGTAATAAAAGTATATACAAATATTCCTTCAAATCTATAGACAGCCCATTGTCCTCTATCTTTGACGAATCATAATGACAAAGTGACAACAAGCAGGTTAATATTTGTGGAGGTTGGTGACTTCATGGTCTCACTCACTTTATCCTGACTCCTATGGCTTTGCGGAAGGCCTGGCTCAGAGCCTCTGTCTTGCTCATCTCCAGAGAGAAAATCTCACTCCCGGCCATAGCAGTGAAAGGTGTGTCAGGGCCAAGGGACTGAGCAATACCTGTTCAATAAACAGCTTTCAATCGTGAATAGGTCTTGTGCTGTTTACAGAGTTTGTTGTAATGTCACATGTTAGCATATAATATTTTACAATGCTTTACAATATAAAAAGCAACATAATATTATATGTAGGCTATATGTGATTAATCATCATGATGCAAAAACTCACCCATAGCAATAGCTGTCTTGCCCGTTCCAGGTTGGCCAGCAATGAGGACTGCACGACCAGCAATTTGACCATCTTTGATCATTTCAAGGATCAGCCCGGCTGCCCTCCTAGATGCCAGCTGACCCACCATCCCCTGAGACACCTGGTGAGAGAGGTTCAGCATTTTTTTGTTTTAAACATACTGTGAGCAATATTTAAGCCAATGACAAGTATGTTGCCACTGATAAATCAATCATATTTATCGAAAATTACCTGTCGTGCCTCCAAGGCATCATCCAAACCAAGGCCACGAATGTGAGAGTGTGCACCTGAGATAGAAGTCAACATTTATGCCATCTTTAATTCCATACATTCATTCTGTAAATAAACTGAGCCATTTTGATCACATATATGCATGTAAATATACACACATATATATATATGTGTGTGTGTGTGTGTGTGTGTGTGTGTGTGTTATGTTACTGTAATGATGTAATTAACGTTAATGAAGTTTCTCACCAATCCTCTCAATTCGAGTGATGTCTCGCACCTCCGGAACCTTCGTGGTTGCAACCTTTCATAAATTAAAAAGGTAAACATAATTTATTAAATAATAAATATCGAGTTGTGTTTTAGTGCTTCGTTGTGATATTTTCAATGTTTAATGCTTCGTTGGGAACTAGTTTGATCAGTACACAAACGTTAAGCGCGTGCGTTGCCATAGTGACACGGGAGCGCAACACAGTTTCCAGATAGTTGAACTTTTAGACATGCTAGTCAGTAAAGTATAAACTGGCATCGTAATTTTACTAACGTTACCGCGATGACAATTTGTGGCAAAAGCGCTAATAATGCATTATACATGCTGGAGTTTCAATTCCCAATAAAAAACAGTGGCGTTTAGGCAAAGCAACCATAAACCCAAGCTTTGACCGCAGTCTAGTAGCTAAAAGAACAGCAACTAAAAAAGATTTTCAATTTCTGAATATCTGGATTAAAGACATTTTCATGAATGCGCATCGAAATCTCTGATTTGTTATTGTAATAAATTGAAGCACACGTGCTAAAAAGCGGCAAGCTTACATGTTATTCACAAAACATTCCAAGGCCTTAAAGACAGCACGCAATAGTGGTAAATACATATATTATATTAAATATATCCAAAGAGAATCGTAAATTTGTCAATAACTCAAAAATAAAACGTTATATATTGGACTTGCCTGAGCTGCCATGTTCTCTCCCGTCAGGCGGTTGTATCTGAATGGGTGCGCAGTGGAAACCAGTCCGGGTGGAACACGTGACTTCGTGCCTGAGTTCTGGATGTGTGTATGTATGCACCTATTTTTTACAGTCTATGGTAGGTGTACTAGATAGCTTCAGCTTGTCACCCAGGTGAAATAAGCTTGTGAACAAGACTAGCCTTGGTAGCATCAGTAAGAATGGGCTGAACAAATAACATAAACAAATCAATAATGTTTTGTCATTATTTTACAGCAGAAGAGTTGATTAATTTATGACAGTGTTATTACTTCAGATTTCATATGTTTTACAGAACTACTTTTAAAAACTCAATATATCATTGAAAATTTAATTTAGATGTGGGTAGATGTAAGCCTATACAAATAATTATGCATTTTAAATATATATTTTACATTTATAATTGTGTATGTGTGTGTGTGTGTGTGTGTGTGTGTGTGTGTGTGTGTGTGTGTGTGTGTGTGTGTGTGTGTGTGTGTGTGTGTGTGTGTGTGTGTGTGTAAAGAAATATTTAGAAATATAAATTAAAATTTAAAGTGTGTAATTTTTGTCAACACCTTATAAATCTGAAACAAATCAGTTGAATACATGCATTTCTTTCTTTCTAGACTAGCAGTAGTACGTAAATGTGAGTGGAAAGGGGAAAAAATCTGTCAAGATTTTTTTTTTTTTTCAAAAGCCCCATTGTTGAGGCAGATGTGTTTGCAACCAGAAGAGGTCACTCTTGTGTCATGTCTGAGGTTACTTGTCATTAGGACCGTGAGATCTTTATTATACACTGTTCAGCCACTGGCTCTGCTCCCTTTTTACCTAAACTCATTACTTCAGACTTACGTACGCCCTGCAAGTGAACACCATCTTGTGGTGCCATCTCAAAGAGGCACAAAATCTCTTTCTCTGACCTTTTTCTGGTCTGTTCCATACTAGTAGAATGACCTGCCCAACTCAACTAGAGCTGCTGAGTCCGTGGCCATTTTCAAGAAACGGCTGAAGACGCATCTTTTTCGACAACACTTGAGCCATTTATACTAACACTTTATCTTCTATTCTATATCTATTATTTAAAAAAAAAAAAAAAGTAGACTAGGCTACTCGTACTGCGTTAGATTAAACTGGGAAGGGTCATAGCACTTGCATATTGTTGTCCTTTTTTTAGTTTAACTGCTTATCTGTGCAACATTTTTCCAATATGTCAAATAAACGATTAAACAACAATTTAAATGAGACTTTTATTATGTTATCATAAATGCAGACAAAATGACCCACATAAATCAAACTTAAGATTTACTGTAAAAAGCTTTTTATGAGCCTGATTAACCTTCACACTCATTAAGCAGGACAATCACACAGATGGACAAAACATTAAAGATTTTACAGTTTCGGTGATGGCTGAATTCTCAGAAAATTATCTATAAAATGTTGAAATATTTTCTATATAATTCTATATAACTTTTATTTTTGTAATTCATACTTTATATAGTCATATTCTTTGATTTGTCAAAGATTAAAACATTCAGTATTGTGATCAGCTTCACCAGAAATTAATTTTAAAACAAAAAAGAAATTAATTTTAAAATTAAAAAAAAAAAAGAAAGAAAGAAAAAGAAATAATGCCCTCATATCCAGTTCAACCATTTACACCTGACAAATAGTAATAGCAGACTCATACCACACCCAGAAGCCAGGATATACCGGCTCACTGAAAGAGGCTTTAAACTGATGAATAAGTGACACAGACTCAGACACATTGTAGAATGAAAGAGTGCCTCCTGCACAGTCCAGGAACACCCCGATACGGGAAGAGTAGGGTGCGTTAATCTCAACCTGGTCTTTGTTGTGTCGGGCTGAGTAGCTGGAGTTGGAGCAGAAGAGACTCCAGGACTTGCGGTTATAGCCGATACGAGCTGAGTCCCCATAACCTGTCCTCTTGATGCCTTTAAAGGTGACACCAATGGAAGCGCCCTCCCCGCTCCACTCCACCTCCCAGTAGTGAGCACCTCCTGAGAGAGTCTCTTTACACAGGACCTGGGGCAGGCAGTCAAATCTCTGGTTGCTGTCGTTGTAAGACTGGGGGTCTCTCTTTAATGCTGCTTTCCTGTTGTTTCGAGAGAGGTAGAGCTGTCTGTATGCTGTGTTGGGGTCGAGAGTTAGCTGGCAGAAGTCTTTAAATAAACAAGATAGATGAGAGATGATTAGGATTGGTTAATCAAAACTTTTAAATTGTGAATGTGAATGTGTAAAGACAAACAACGTTTCGTTGAAATTACGAAGACACCCCCGCTCACAATGAATCTCTGACCACTTTGTATGCAAGTATCTTGATCCATGTATACATATTCTTTAAAAGCTATACATTTTTGTTTGAGACTGGATAAAATAAGTTCCATAAGTGATTTTGTATGCATTAAAAATACCAATGTGCATGGGTCAAGTTAAGACAAACAAGAGACCACAAGTTTTATATATAGGCCTATAAAATGTAAATAAAAAATACATAAATCATGTTAGCAGTGTCTAGCATCCAAGTTTTTTATTTAAGAGAAATACATAATGACAAGACGGACATCATTGCACGTTTATCTTAAGCTATAGCCTAGGATTCCTGATCTGGGAACAGTTTTGCAAATTATGGTCTCCAAATATGAACAGATTGGAGCAAAACTGATCCTTGATCAGCTTTCCTGATGTAAGGTGATACATGCATGAGGACAAATCACCTGCCTATGGTTGAGTATAGTGGTTGAGTCTGCACATTGGCTCTCAGAGCTGGTTGGATATTTGGAGGTGGTCTCTGCCAGAGGTGCGTGAACGTCTCTGATCTAGAGGGCCGAGAGTGTCGATACACATGTAAGACACCCTATATATTCTCTCAAACCATGAAACTTTGCATAATTATGAGCTGTCTTCTGACTTACACTATCGCTCAAAAGGCTGCATTTATTTGATCAAAAATACAGCAAAAATGTATTATTGTGAAGTTTTGTTAAAATTGACCAAAACTGTTTTCTATTTTAATATATTTTTAAATGTAATTTATTCCTGATCATTGCTATTATTATTATAATATTATTATTAGCTTGAGAACAATTGTGCTGCTTACATTTTTTTCTGTAAACCATGATAGTTTTTTTCAGATGTTTTTTTGATGAACAGAAAGTAAAAAAAAACAGCATTTGTTTTCAATATAAATCTTTTGTGACATTATAAATTTCTTAATTGTTACATTTGATCAGTTTAATGCATCCTTGCTGTATGAAATATTTATTTTTCTTTAAACATCGTAATGACCCAAACATTTGAACAGTAGTGTATGTAGTGTTTTTGTCCTCTAATAGAGCACAGCTGGTTGTTCTTAGAAGAGAAGATGAAATGTCTAAAGCTTTGAAGGATGGCAGTTATCATGACTCACCCATACACCCACTCACTGAGCAGACTAAGCCTGTTCTTACAATATGCTTGGACAAAAACTCAGTATGCAAGGAATTATGTTAGACTACTCCCACTAGAGTTTGACATTTAACAGGACGGAAGCCAGCATGCTTTCTTAGCACTTTATGCAAGGTATAAAAAATTATATAATATTTTGATTAGTCGTCACCAGAGGTGAGAATTCTGCTGACCTTGAACTTTATATCCTGTTCATGTTATCGCTACAACAACTTCCTCTGGTCTTGGGCATACATGTAAAAAGGAAATTCTTATAGGAAGGAAATAAACTTACACTGGAGGAGATCGTCCCTTGTCCGGGGAGTGTTGCTGGGGCTCTTGTACATGTCAACTACATCAGCTAGAGACACAATAAAGAGAGTAAGAATGATGTCAAACATATAATCATTTAATTCATCTGATAGCAAGTAAACTGATTATCTTGTTTCATGTATCCGGGCCACATGTGGAACGTGGATTTAATGCGTACCAGATCTGGGCTTACACTATGTTGCTTTCTGGGATGTTGACAAAAAGGAAGTACCTTTAGGTACTTTCTGAATGGCACTGTAGGTACTTTCACATTAATGGTGATAAAACAATATGCAACCATTCGATAGTCCACTACAAACTAACTTTACAACTACATGTCAACTACCAAACATTAGAGTATTATGTTTGTAGTCTGTCAGTGCTTAATATCTGCTAACACTTTATTTAAATGTTTCCCCAACAGACGTCCTACTGACTATAAGTAACTTTGTAAGTATACATCAACTTATTCTACTAACCCGAACCCGAACCTAACAGTCGACTAAAAGGATACTACGGTCTACTAATACTAAAATGAGAGTTCGTTAACATGTAGCTGCAAATTATGAAAGTAAGTTGGCATGTTGCAAAGTTACTTAGAAAATCTAAAGTGTAACTCAGTTTGAGGTGTATAATATTTTCTAAAAGAAATTAATACTTTTATTCAGCAAGGTTGCATTTAATTGATCAACAATGAAAGACTTTTAATAAATAGTTCTATTTCAAATAAATGCTGTTTTTGTTTTTTTACTTATCAAAGAATCCTGGGGGTAAATTTTTATCGGTTTCCACAAAAACAAATTAAGCAGCACAAATGTTTTTGTTGAGAATATTGATAATAATAATAAACGTTTATTGAGCACAAAATCAGCATATTAGAATGATTTCTGAATGATCATGTGACACTGAAGACTGGAGTAATGATGCTGAAAATAACTGGAATAAGTTGCATTTTAAAAAGTATTCGAATAGAAAATATTTTTAATCAAATAAATGCTAATACTTTCAAAAACATTAAAATCCCCCAGACTTTTGAACAATAGTGTATGTTCAATTAAATGGGAAATTAAAACATCCATGATGTGTGTGCATTTCATATAACAGATTAGCTAATAAATATGTATTTTAATGTGATGTCGGTCTTAAGATCATTGCTTAGCAACCGGTCAACAATTTCTTGGAACCCAACACTGGCTTTTGACAAATGCCATTCATTTGTTGCAAAAAAAATGGCATTCCAAAATTCCAGCTATTTTGCACAAAGCAAACAGCAGGACAGCTAAAGTTTCCCATTTTCATTTACTTACACTTAATAGTCTTCTTTTTCTTACGGTCCTCTAGCTGGCAGAAAGGCATCTTGTTCACTGGGAGAGAATTGAGAGTTGTGAAGGAAGTCAGTTTAAAGATTAAGAAGAACCATAATAAACGAGAGAGAGCGTGATTTGTTTAATCACTCTCATGGAACAAAAAGAGACAGAGCATTTCAAAATGGGTGTGAGACAACGGCTAATAAAACAAGGATGTCTCTGAAAGTGTGTAGGTAGGCTACTAAATACATTGGATTACATTAGACAAAAAATCCTTTCAGACTGGACCATACCTGTTTTTGCCACCTTGACCAGCTCTTCATTGCTGAACTCACTTAGATGTTGTTTCATCTCAGAGACGGTTTTGGTAACAGGCCCAAAGGAGAAGTAAGGGTTCACAGTAACAGAGGGGAGCTCCTCGGCATCAGTCTGGGCGATCAGCATATGGTAACTCTGCAATGACAAACAGAACAAATCTTAGTCTTATTTTTCCTTCAATAAATTGCCCTGGGCTGCATTTCCCCAAAGCACTGTAAGCTAAGATCATTAGTGTCAATGGTCCTACAATACAAGCAAACCTTATTTTCTCACATTCAAATGACTCTAGGAGAAGCAAAGAATATTTTGCACAGTATTTCATTTCATTATCTGTGAAATAGAAAAACTAAACTAAAAACTAAATATGTGTACTTTATGCAATAGATCCTGTGTGAAGTAACACAGTAACACATCTCTCCACATAATGTTTGTTGCACTGCTTTAGCTCTGTGAACATTTATTGTGTTCGGCAGACTGCGTCTCAGTCACCTGGATGAAATGGATGTGGTCCTCAGTGCGAGAGAGTTGTGTCAGCTCATTGTCTCTCCTCTTCAGGTCAGCAATTTCATGCCCCAGGCGCTCCATGTGGCCCTCAGCAGTGTTAAGTGCAGCCTTCTTATTGGTTGAGATGAGTTTGGTCATTTCCTGTTGCATTCTTTCAATGGAACGAAGCATGTCACCAAACAGCTTTTCACTCTCCTGCAAGGCCCGTTGTGCTGAACTCTAAAAGAACAATTGTAATCAGTATTCTATTTCTAGTTCTGCTTAATTTTCTTTCTTGGAAATTCATAACCTATTATATTTTATACACTCATCTATTTACAAAACATTCCATTCTTTCTGAGAACTTGTCACACCAGAGCAGAGTACACCAATAAATATTTCTGCAACATATTATTGCTTACCAGAGATATAATGTTCTGTTGATTGAATGTTGATTATAATATAATCTTGTTGTGTTACCTTACATTTTTTATGTATAATTTATTGTTTACATTTATTATTACACATTTCTGTTCAATCTCCAGACAAACCTTAAGTGCATCCACTGCCTGTTTTAACTCTTCCATTTGCTTCACTCTGTCATGGATCTTCTCCTGGATTTCAGCTTGGGTGGCACCCAACCGTTGCTACAGACGATTAAAAACAACAAATTCATGACAATGAGGTGCTGACACAGGAATGTTGTAAGTACAGCATCCTACCACACCTCAGCCACTTCCACATGACAATATAGTCACTTTTGGATACTCTATTTAACTCTTTGTGTACTGACTATGAAACGTTCTCATAATCTTAAAGCATATTACAACTCCCTTATATCATTAAAATGTAAACTGATGGGTTTGTTTACTAAAATATTGCTCCTTTTTTTGCATTTAAACCCAATTTTGGTTATAACTTTGGTTATAATGTGTGTAGAACAATTGTGTGTTTTCTTTACTGTTAATAATGAAACCCTTCCTCACTAGTAGGCCTAACTGTATAACAAGGTTGTAAATAAAACAAAGATTGTATGTTTTTTTTTTTATTCAATGTGTTATTTGCCTATTCTTTATTATTTGTGAAATGAGCAATTTCTGAGTGATTTTTTTTCTAGCCTACACCAAAGTAAAGTTTTTTAAGTGTACTACAGCATAGATCATTTTCATATGTTTGTTTATCGGGGGTTGGCTAATCTTATACTCAATCTAGCATATTCAAACATACTGTGAATGTTTTTTTGTTTTTTTTCATGAATAGGTCCATTGTTGCATACAGGAGTTGAAAGGTTAAACAGTCTTTCATAATGTTACCTCTGATATCTACTTCAGTGATTATCACCAATTGATCTGTTGTCATAACATCTTCACCAGCGTAATATTTCCAAAGATAAAAACAGGATCACAATTGCACATTTGTAATGCATATGATGGAATCTTACCTGCATTTCCGCCCTTTCCTGTTCAGCGGACACCATGTCATGACCCTTGTGCTCTTTCACTGTACACAACACACAGATACACATCTGGTCCGTTCGGCAATAAAGCTCCAGACCTTTCTGGTGCTGAGGGCAGATCTGACGATCCAGGTGTCCGATCTCATCGACCAACTTGTGTCGTTTGAAAGTGGATGATTCGTAATGGGGCTTCAGGTGCTTCTCGCAGTAGGAAGCGAGACACATCAGACAAGACTTGACAGCTTTGAGCTTCTTACCGATGCAGATGTCACATCCCACGTCTTGAGGTCCAGCGTAGTTGTAGTCGGGGGCCGGAGGGGCTGGTGGGAAAGAGTCCGAATCCCTGTTTCTCCGGTTTAACGACGAACTGCGTGAGGACTGAAAGCCGTGTGGATTAGGCCTCTTGTTGTAGGCGACCCTGCACTGGGGACACAGGTATTGTCCAGTGTGGTCTGCATGGTCCCAGTAAGTATTGATACAGACGGAGCAGAAAATGTGACCACATGGGATGGAAACGGGCTCCCTGAGATCTTCCTTGCAGAGGTAACAGAGCTCCTGGTCAAGCGACATGGTTAAATCCCCAAAGATCTCAGAAGAGGAAATGTGAGTTTGAGTGCGAGACAGGAAAAGTGAGTCTAAAGTGCCACCACAGCAAGTTATATAGAGTAAACAGGGAGGGAGGCTAAACTGGTTATGCAGAAACCAGTAAATGAATGGGGGAGTGGCTGTGCCACAGGTGAAGAGGGTGATCGAGAGAAAGAAGAAACATGTATCATCAGATGTCAATGGAAATGATAACAGTGAATAAGAGAAGCATGAATGAAATGTATGATCTCAGGGCATAAAATTGATTAAAATTTGCTCTTGCATCACATACACTTCTTGGACATGCATTTCTTTTATATTCGATAAAGCTTGTCTTGTGACTACTACTTTTCGTGGCAAGCAACGATCTCATCGGTTGAGTGTTTATGGGCAGTTTTAGGGGCCTCATGCTGGCAGACATCTTAACATTGAGTATGTGCTCCACTGCGGAGGAGATGCCTATTGGATGAGTGCTTACAGACCAAGCATACAGTGACCTTTGGCACACGCCATCAAAGCTCGAGGGTAATTTATTTGGAGGGAGGATGAGTATACTTTGGGGTTTTTTTCCTCCTTGAAAGATTTTTGAGTAAGAGGAAAGTATGTTTTTTATTAAGAGTTCTTTAACCACCAAACATTTGAGTTGTGAATCAGGTGAAAGCCGGCATAGTTGTAGCATGAGGAGAGTCACTGTCAGTTTAACCATTTAGAAATTAGTTATGTTGTGAATCATACATGACCACCATCCTCTTGAAGTGAGCCTCAGTGAACGGATATAAAAGGACAAAAACACTTCTGAGATATAAAAATCTACATTTCACTTTTGTGCAGAAATTTGATTTTCAATCTTTCAGGTTAATGCTTGTTAAACCACTGAACTTGTATCGTTTCAGTAATTACAGATTATCTTTATACAAAGCATACTCAAAACTTTTACATAAATGCTTCATGTCTGAGTCATGAAAAAAATCATGTCTGAGAAGGCAAGGAGGGTCGTAATTTCAAATTTACTTTCAGACCCCAAAGATGGGACAGTATAGGCAGACCTTTTTTTTCTAACTGCAAAAGGGACTCAAATACAGAAACACACTATCTGTATGGTTCTTATAATTCATTGCAATTGTAAATCCCATTTTTTATGTATTTCTTTCATCATTTGTTCAGTTTAAGATTTCGTTATTTACCTTTTGAATTAAATGCTTAAAATACAATAAGGTGAAGTTGAGGGAAGTGGTTGATGGTGGTTGATCTAAAATTTATTGCAAAAGAAATAAATGCATGTATTTAAATTCGGTATGGGGAAGCTTGCATCACCAGCTTTCTTATGCTTAATTTACACAGTTCATGTGTAGATTTTAAAATAACTGCAGAAGTACAGATGAATTTGGGGAAATTATATAAAAGTTTGAGAAACACAGCACAGTTACAGATGTTAAAGCAGGTATTACAACCATCCTCAGTCTGGCAGTGAAACCCAACTGACATTTCAAATGTGTTTAATAGCCTACTGCAGAAAAAGTACACAACATATCGATATCGTACATTTTTAAATGTACAACTGAAACAGCAGCTGTGGTTCCTTCCAGTAACGGCGGATCCATTTTCCTAAGAAAAAGGCGTTTATTCCTGTTGCTCAAAGAAGATGGAAATAAGTGTTTGTTTTAGATTAGCCTCTCTCATCTCTCTAGAGCATACATCCTCTGTACAGCACAGTCCACAAAGCTCCAGGAATCTCTGTTGCAAAACAGGAAGTTGAAGTGAGTTTTCCGTGACTCCCATTCAGAGTGGTGAAAAGCTAATTAGAACATTTCTACTGATTGCATATATTAGATTTCTCACCAGATCTGATTCATTTCTTTTATTTAACCCATGGCAATTTTTAAACATTAATTTATGATTTTCCATTATTCATGATTTTTCATGTTAAAAAAAAAAAAAGAGAGAAACCTACACAATTGGGTAGTATCCAAAATCAAGAACACACTGACATAGAAAAGAGCAAAGATGTATATCTCAAACTAAACTCAAGATTCCTCAGATGGTTGTCGGCTTGCAAGTTCAGTAACGAGAGCAAAAATGTTGGCAGGAATGCACTCTGACCTGATAAGTGAGATAACAGCAAGTCAAGAGAGGCCTGCAAAGGTGAAAGTTTCCACTGTTCAAGAGAATTTCCAGACTTCAGCAGGACATGCAGTCTGACAGTGCCGGAGAGTCTGCATCCAATCTAATGACATGTCTCTGATTACGGATCATCGTCTAGTCTGTAGTCATAGTTCTAAATGTCTTCAGCTCAAAATAGTTGAATTTCGAATTTGACCTTTATGACAGAGATAATTTGCTGTCTTAAAATAAAACTTTAATTAATAGTTATGATGGGTCACATTGAGAATCTTGTTTCAAATATTTCCATATAAAAAATAAAGTGCTTAAATGCTTTTCTAATATAGTAAAAAATAAAATAATATAAAAAATGTGCAATAGCCAACAAACCCCTTGACCTAAATGGAATGCAGTCAGTGTGCACTGTACCTCATGTAGAGTATTTATAGATGGCTGATATTGTCTTTCCTGATCGCTCTGTAACTGAAACTGCCTGTCATGCCACAGTCAGTGAAACGTTTGTAAAGAAACAGGTAGATGTGAGTGCAACACAATAATTGACTGGCATATTTTCATGACAGTTTATTTTTCTGTCTCTCATATTTATTGAGAAAGAGCTGCGTGTTCAAACTACATTTCACAAACCTTTTGTACATCAGCATAGTGCTAAGATTCTTTACAGCAAGCAAAAGAAGAAAAGCAATTTTTGGGTTTCAGACATCATTTCATTTATTATCGTGTGCTAATATAAAATCACTTAACCAGACATTCTTCACAGTTGAGCAAAAGAAAAGTTTTCACTGTAAACAGTCTAACAGGCTAAAAAATATTTTTTAATGATTGCTTTCAATGCACAGGACTCACTTTTAAAGCTCCCTGCATGCACTCTTTTGAATGGCGGTATTCTTTTGTGGTTTTTGAGAATTCCGTTCTGCACAGCCTGTTCAATTTTACCTGGCAATATGCCAGATGAGCAGCCAAACACACACATACACATACAGTGCGCTTTGCCTTTTAGCCAAGACTCACAAAGGTGACCATTGTTCATGGAAACACTTGTAAATACCTTGTTTCCACGCACTTTATGCACTGACCAATCAGATTGACATAGGCAACCCCTTGGTTTTTACAATAACAACACACACCTGTAAGCTCACTTTCCACACTTACTCTGTCACCCTCCACTGGGCACACTCCCCTTTATCAGGTAGTTTAATGAAACTTGTCCTTTGATCCTTAATATACACAAGGAAACAGGAGACCTCTGGCAGGCTTACTCAAGTATGCAGCTTCTTCAATAGGAAAATGGTCTCTCGTGAACCAACGTGAACTCAGTGGGGTCAGCATGAGGGTGTGGAGAACAATAAAGGTTGTGTTAAAGGAACTGATTTCTTTTGTATGGTTTACAACATTTCCTCTCTAAGAACTATGAAGACCATGAGAACAATATGAGGACCGACACTCCATGAACAGGCCTGTTCCTTCATTTTTAAAACATTACTTCATGCTGCATTTGGAGAAACCTGCAAAAACTGATGTCAAATTTGCAATTAGAGGCCTAAACTTGCAGGCTAGCTGAGTTAATGAGTAATCACAGCCTATACCTTGCACTGTAAATGGAATCTGTTTAACTCAGGGAAAAGGGGAAGAGAAACTGGCTTATCAGAGTGCCGACCATATAAGGAGAGCGGTGAAACTAGTCAT
Source organism: Meda fulgida (assembly GCA_030578275.1). Lineage (NCBI taxonomy): Eukaryota > Metazoa > Chordata > Actinopteri > Cypriniformes > Leuciscidae > Meda > Meda fulgida. The sequence continues at coordinate 31,284,226 of CM060620.1, forward strand.
GAAGTGATGCAAGATCTGTGTTTGGGGCAGAGCTGATGGCAGGACCTTGTGTAACCAATCAGCATGTAATAGGTGTGGGTTTCTGTCACTGTGGCGTCATCTGGGCTCTGGCTGGACCAATGGCTTTCAGTCTTCATCTAAAGTAACAATACACAAAGTCAATAATTAGAAAGATATCAACCAAAATGCATGCATTTTCCTCTAAACTTCAAATCTGATTTCTTCCACACAACCATAAAACACATCCAGGAGACAGGAAAAGCTTCACAGTAACAGTAAGAACTTCTTTGGAAGCTACTTTGAGCAAATAAAAACATGTTGGTTGCATAATGTCCTGTGCACCAATACTGCAGTTGGTGACACAAGTCACATGGAATATCACATTTTATGAAAACTTAGTCTAAGTTCAAGCAGTCCTGTCCCCTACATCCTCACAGGATATTTAGAATCAAAACAGGTGAAACTAACTCACCACTAAAGCTTAAAGAACAGGGACCCATGCTCTCATCATATTATTGCACATTTTTCAAAATTTTCAAGTTCATTTCAATGACAGTTAATTAGATAACTTTAAATATTATGTCTTCAACCTTTATATTTATGTTCATGGAAAACTCTGTATCACCTCTAGGACTTACAAAGAGTGCCCATATATTATGTTAGTGGCAATTACCAGTGCAAATTAATCTAGTTGTGTGTCAAGGATAGTGCCAATGTGCAAATATTTGTAGGACAAACTATTTTGAAAATATCAAGTGTTAGAAGTTTGAAATATTCTTAAAAAACAGAAATATTGTTCATTCTTTTTTCTGACACACCCATCGAAAACAAACTGATGACAAATTTTCAAGTCTGCAACACCCGATCCAGTTCAACTGGCCTTAGCTCTTACATGCAGATCAAACTCACTTTGTATAGACTGACTGTTACTATTGTTTGTTTAGTGCAGTGAGAAGAGTAGCACATGCCTTTGTGTTGTGAAAAAGACAGTGTCAACTCAATATATTTTACAGTGGCAACTTTATATGTCAGATTAGATACTGCTTTAAAAAGCCAGATAGGTGTGCTACAGAATGACATAAAATATATAAATAAAACAAAAAAATGCTCAATTTTAAATATTATTAAATATTATTATTAAATATTACATCTGAAAAAAGCTCCATTATTTATCTAAGCTCAGGTAGCAGTATTGAACCAAATAGGCATATCATTTAAAGAATGAAAGCAAGAGAGTATCCTAGACAATAAACAAACTATGTAACATCAGAGCCAACCAAAAATGGCCAATTATTAACACACTGTAGTTTTAGGGTAACTGATGCAAATGTCCTTCAGCTCCTCAGCTAATGGATAAGCAGTTTGTGCATGTAAAACAGAGAGCTTTTCATGTTTAAGTTTCATCCTGGATGGCCCTGCTTTACACTACAATTTGTTCATTCTCAGCTGTACCTTTTTTCTTCTCTGTCTTTCACTCCACCCCTGGTCCCTCCCTCTCTCTCCCTCTCTCTCTCTCTCTCTCTCTCTCTCTCTCTCTCTCTCTCTCTCTCTCTCTCTCTCTCTCTCTCTCTCTCTCTCTCTCTCTCTCTCTCTCTCTCTCTCTCTCTCTCTCTCTCAAGACTCCTGGCTCAACCTGTTTATCTGAGCTGTGTTGTGCTCTAATCTCTCTCTCTCTCTCTCCCTCTCTCTCTTCCTTCCTCTCTTCAACACACTCCCTCAGTACAAAGGGGAGGGCTTTGCTTCCTTTAATTAATAACCTGTGGAATTCAGAATCTCAAGGCTGTCTGTAGTAAAACACCAGCCACGCAGCGTTTGGCTCCTCTTTCTCTCTCGGAAACATTTCAGACGTTAGTTTTTGAATAGAGTGCAAAAAATATGGCTGAGCAACTGTCTTCAGATTACTTCAGCTGCCCTCTATGTACGGAGCTCCTGAGGGACCCTGTGGCGATCCCGTGTGGTCACAGCTTCTGCATGGACTGTATCAGCGGCTACTGGAATGAGGCTGATTACACTGGCATCTACATCTGTCCCCAGTGTCGGATCACGTTCACCCAGAGACCCGTGCTGAGGCCAAACGCCACTCTCACCAAAGTTGCGGAGAAGATTAAGAAGACTGGCTTAAACTTAACGCCTCCTAGTAATGGAAGCTATGCTGGCCCCGGGGATGTTCCTTGCGACTTCTGCAGTGGAAAGAATTTCAAGGCGGTCAAGTCCTGCCTCAACTGTCTTGCCTCTTACTGCGAAAAGCACCTGAAGCCCCACTACGAGTCCGCAACATTCAAGAGGCACAAGCTGGTGGATGAGCTGGGGAACCTGGACCGTAAAATCTGCCCTCAGCACCAGAAGAGCCTAGAGTTGTTCTGTCGTACAGACCAGATGTGTATTTGCGCTCTCTGTACTGTAAGCGAGCACAAGGGTCATGACATAGTCTCAGCCGAAGCAGAAAGGAGTGAAAAACAGGTAAGGAAAATAGACTGCTTGAGTAAACTTAACTGAGGTTACTGAGAGGCTAGAGGGGTGGCTGTGGGGTTACAAGTTGAATTTTTAATGATTTTATTAATGAACAAGAAATCTTCTTGAGATTGTATAAAAGAGTTCTTCTTAAAAAAAAACTGCAAGTCATGTAGATACACCGTATAACTGGTTTTGTGTTAACACAAACATGCTGATTCAGATCATTACAAAAAACTGATGAGGAAAAATGGAAAAGAAAGGGAGGAGACGATGATTAAACTGATAGAAATAGAAAAGAAGCATAGTTAGTGAAAATTATATCTAGAAAACGTTCCCCAAAACAATTCCTAAACTATATGAGTCACAAAAAGGGTGTGTTCCTCTACAATGGACAGCTCAGAAGTTATTTGATTTAAACACTGTCCAAACCTGGCCGCCTTTCTGAGATGATCTGTTTTTGTGCGAGAAAAATAACTCTTATGAGCAACGAGGGATGAGAAACAGGGCAGGTCTGTATTCTTTTGTAGGGAGAGGCAAGGAATGTGAATTTGAGAAAATCAGGAGGGAGCGTAGAGACCATCCCAACCTCCCCCTACGCGCTAAGGGCGAGAAAAAATAGCGCACTGCTTTTTGTACCTTGACCCAAAGACATCATAAACCTCAGCAGATGAGTATAGCTGAAAGAAATGTGGACAACCGCCTCTTCAAACTTGAGTTTCGCAAGAAAAACTACTCAATGAAAACTGCGTCACTATATAATTTCACTGTGAGGATAGTGAAAACATTTCACCCTAAACTATTTATAGATATTGGCCAGATGTTTACTGTTCCATCAATACACCAGAGAACTGAATGGAAGGAAGACCTTCAAAGGTTTAAAATTTCAAAGCTTTTCCTTCAATTCATTAGTACTGAACGAGCTCGAGACAAGGAAGGAGCACAGCAGATGAGGTGTTTTTGGACTGTTTTGACTAAACAGTCACGGGTGCTGTTTAGATACAGTAATTATATCTGTAATCTAATACTTATCGCAGGCACTAATTGCAAATAATTTTTTTTGTTCTGTTAAATGCAGGGAATCCCAGATTTAAGTAAACATGTCTCATGGCACGGACGTACAAACACACACACACACACACACACACACAAATGTTGTGTTTTCATATTTTAAGGGGACTTTCCATAGACATAATGATTTTTATACTGTACAGACTGTATATTCTATTCCCTTACACTAACCCTATCCCTAAACCTACCCATCACAGGAAACATTCTGCATTTTTATATTTTCAAACAACATCACTTAGTATGATTTATAAGCTGATTTCCTCATGGGGACCAAAAAATGTCCCCACACGAACAAGGATTTCGGATATTGCCATCCTTGTGGGGACATTTTGTCCCCATAACGTAGGGTTCACCAGGCCACACACACACACACACACACACACACACAAACACACACACACACACACACACACACTTTTATTCACCCCCTCCCCAGATTCTCCACATTCCTTCAAGCTTATCTTGAAGAATGGTTCGGTGAGCTTGGCAAGGGGTTGCTCTGAAGCCCCCTCCTCTTTCCCTAAAGAACTGAGTGTGTGCACCTTGAAATGTCTCTCCGGCAAGCAGACCCAGCTAGTTTTACATTCCTGGAGTGATTAACATTCCCCTCTCTTTTCGAAGATAAAGGCATCCATGTGAAGCAGGCTCTTTGAATTGTAGAAAAAACCATAACAAAATTATAAAACGTGAAGATTTGACGCAAAGTGACATACAGCAGTATTATATACCTGTACATTCACAGAATTTACTTGAAGAGGGTGATCAATAACAAAAAGAGTTTGTTTTGTAATTTAATCTATGTCAACAAAGACTAAGGTATGTTTTCTCTTGTTTCATGGACAGAAACTTCTTGGAGTTTCCCAGGCGGAGATCAAACAAAAATGCCAGCAGAGGACCAAAGAACTGGAGGAGCTGAAGACAGCAGTGGATTCTCTAAAAGTATGTTTTTAGGCTCACTTGTAACAGTTAGTTTTATCATCACTGCTCATATCGAGGTCACACCATAGCACATTAGACCAAATAAGAACAACCTAACTGCTTTATCTGGGCAAAGGTGGTATGGCACAAGACCTTTTATCTGTTAAGTCAGTGTGTTACTGTTTCAATCTGGGAAAGCAAACAGTCCTTGTAAGTGGCCATAATTGTTCTTTTGTTCCCCATAGGGTAATCTAGATGCTAGCTTTCTAGATACATGCTGTTACTACATGGCTTTTTTGTTGACTGCAGCAGCAGCTTGAGTAATTTTAATGAGTTGTAGATGTTATCTAGAAGTTATTCTTGCAAAACAGATGCACTAAAACTAAAACACTAAACCATTTCCTATTAAGAGAATGGACTCTTAAACTTGACTTATTTTTACCACAGAGCTCTGCACAAAGAGCAATGGTCGAAAGCAAGAAGATGTTTGATGAGATGATCACCTCCATTGAGAGGATGAGGTCAGAGGTCACCAAACTGATCAACATCAATGAGAGGGCTGCATTCAGTCAGGCAGAGGGACTGATGGAGCGGCTGGAGCAGGAGATTGAAGAACTGAAGAAGAAAGAGAGTGGACTTAAACAGCTTTATAGCACTGATGATCACATTCACTTCTTACAGGTACTTTAAGACAGGAGTTTTTAAAATGAGATCTGGGGATTTTGATTTTCAAATATTTCTTTTCATTATTTCCTTACGTTGCATTATAAACCCCTGTTATTTATATTTACATAATATTATGTTTTTTCTCTCTTTGTGGAGTAAAAAATGGCCCCTTATATATTATACACAAACATACAAAGCTGCTTTTATATTTTAGAAAAGGGGAATCATCATCATGGCATCACTCCTTATTTAAATGAAAATTTCAAAGACATTAGACAAACACAGTTACCTTTCGGTAATCAAGGCTTCCGCCACTACACAATGTATATACTGAGATTTCTCTCCTTTTAAACAGAATTTCAATTATCTCTGCACCCCAACTGATGACGGCTTCATACCCAGAGTGTCTCTGAATCCGGACTTTTCCTTCAGTGCAGCCAGGAAGGCCGTGGCTGAGATCAAAGAGAAGCTGGAGGAGCTGGGCAGAGATGAACTGCGCAAAATCTCAAAATCAGGTCAGAGCACACACTGCACCGCATATCAGATACAGGCATATTTGTTGGGTGAAGTTGTCCCTGCTTGCTGATCTGAACACACTGCCCTCTATTTTGTATGAACTCAGTTTGTCAGAACCACAATTAGCACTTACAGTATATAAACTCATATAATTTCTGGGTCTCAAGTCCCAAAAGAATAACCAACATTTAAATAGATCAGTCTTTAACTCTAAGAAGTCAGGCCTTTTGGTAACTTCAGCAAGGAAGTCATGTGATTACATAGAGAGTGTAAACAGTGTTTTTGATTTCCTCAACTCTGTTTCCAATCCACTGAGCAAAGTTCAAATGATAAACAAAAGAGCTATTCAATTATATTAATAGAATTTGAAACACTAGGATTTAGTGCCTTATTCAGATCTGCTTGCCTAAATCTAGTATTTCATGTTTAAAAAGGTAATTGTAAATCAAGTTTTCCTACTTTTAATAACAGTGAACGACGTACCAGTGTACACTGTGGAGAATCGCACCAAGGAGAAAAGTACCAGAGGTGAGACATAAATTAAATACTTACCTATATATTGATTTGCATGAATCACACATGACTGGAGAAAATACAAGCTATAAACATCTAAAAATGACTATGTGGAAAAAAAAAAAACATGACATAATACACTGCCATTCAAAAGTTTGGGGTTGGTAACATGTATTAATGTTTTTGAAAGAAGTTTTCAGCAGCCATTACTTCAGTGCAGTTCTTCAGAGTCACATGATCCTTCAGAAATCATTCTAATATATAATAAATTAATAATAATAACGTTCAACAATGGTTCTGTTTGTGGAAACCATGATACTTGTTTTCAGGATTCTTTGATGAATAGAAAGTTCAAAAGAACAGTATTTATTTGAGAAAAAAACGATTCTGAATGACCTTTAAAAACTGACTTTTAAACAGTAGTATATGGGATATGACATAATAAAGTCTGTGTTTCTCTTTGTGTTCAGTTAAAGAAGTTCATACAGTGGACAGTTCACCTCCTACAGAACCCAGGACAAGATCTGAATTTCTGAAATGTAAGAATCTAAAAAAAAAAATCATGATTTCCATATTCTCAAATCCAAATGTAAAACAGATCACACATTGTGTTTGTCAAAATTAGGGATGCACAATATAACAGTGCCATATTGGTTATCAGTAGATATTAAAAATATACTATAATTTACTATAAATACTATAATATACTATAATTGTCTCTATTTTTATATTTAGATCACTTAAAGTTAATCTTTAAAAACTTTCATAATTTAATAACATATTTAGCAAATCTCAAATGAATATCCATTTATGCACATTATGAAGTTGTGATGCCTAAATTGATTGTATTTAAAAATTGGCTGCTTATAGATTTTAGCAGGGGGAAGTGGTATGAAGTAGTATAGAATTAATATTGTCCATTTGTTTGTTGTCAGCCAGAACATGAAAATAATCATCAGCTTATTTCTATTGGCCAGAATTTTAGTATTATTTGTAGTGCCAATTACTTTTTCTGACTTTATTACCAATAAAAAATCAGAATTGAAATACGTACAGAGGAAGATATATAAAGATCTGTTAAAAGCAACACATTAAAGCAACCTTTATCTGTCTATTGATCTCCAGACTACTGTCAGCTGAGACTAGACCCCCACACGGCGCATAAGGAGCTGTTCTTATCTGAAGGAAACAGAAAGGTGATTAGAACCCGAGACCTGCAGCCATACTCAGAAAGCCAAGATCGATTCGATAGCTTTGCCCAGGTGCTGTGTCGTGAGGCTCTGTCAGGTGGCCGTTTCTACTGGGAAATCGAGTGGAGTGGAGAATTCTCGATTGGAGTGGCCTATCGGGGCATTAGTCGTAAGGGTAAAGGCTCCCTGTGCTTGCTGGGCTACAACGATAAGTCTTGGAGCCTCCTCTGCTCTGACACAGGGTACTCGGCCTGGCATAACAGGGTAGACAAGGCTGTTAGTGGCCCTCACTCTTCGAGAATAGGGGTCTTTCTGGACCACTCTGCAGGGGTGTTGGCCTTCTACAGTATTGGTGAGACTATGACACGTCTCTATCGTTTCGAGACCACGTTTACTGAGCCCCTCTATCCTGGGTTTGGGGTTGGAACGTCAGTCAAGATCTGTCAATTAAAATGAATCTAAAGTGAAGGACAGACATTTTTGCTCTTTATTCTATTTTTTTTTTTTTACTCTGTCTTTTATGTCGAATGCCATTTGTCATAAAACTATTTTAACAGGTTCTGAATGAATAAGGTAAGTTTTCAGCGATGATCCTATCTGCAGAATATATAATTTTCTTCTAAATGAAGGCTTAAATGAAGAAAAACTCTTCTAGAAGCTAATATGTTCGTAAATTAATATTATTTTGAATGTGTGTATCCAAAAGCAACAGCTATTCTCATTGTCATTGTCATTGTAAAGCAACATTATTCAGCAATGACATCTTTATATTTCAATAAAGTTTCAAAGTTGTTATACATACTGGTCTCTCATTAAATAATAATGTTAATGAAACAATTGTGGTCATTTGTACTAAGTCACAATCTCAGTCTTGTGTTTTTGCTGCTGAAACCACAAATTCACCAAATTTGAAAAAAAAAAAGTATTATAACTATTTAACTATACATTGTCTACTAAGGATGAAAGACCATCTTAGTTTAACACAAGACACATATTTACAGTATGAAGACACTACATAACCAAAGCTCATCTGATTTCCACATTATTTGATCAAGTTTTAGACAATTATTACAATGTGGGGATTTTGAATCAAAATGACAGAGGAAAATGCTGTTTTAAATGACACACAGAGGATGTAAATCGTGAAAGCTGTACTGGGTGTAGTGCCTGCACACGCACACGCATACGCACACATACACACACGCACGCACGCACGCACGCACACACACACACACACACACACACACACACGTTTCTTTTCGGCTGCTATAATTAAGTCATTCAAATGTTTTTTGTAGCCTGGAAGATAAAACATAACATGAACATAAATGTTCTGCTCCAAAAACCTACCTATAATGATCAGAAGGATACAACTTTTTTCTAACACTCCAGATTCACAGTTCTAATAAAAGTATAACGTGGTCACATGTTTACATGTTTAACAATTGCTGGAGGTCAAAGGTCGCTGTTTTGCTGGTCGTGGGCGTTCCTACTTTTCCTTGTAATAAAATATAATCACAAATTACATGTATTGGCAGTAAAAATAAAATGTCATTAATCTTGAAGACGTTTTTGTGCTGCTAAAATGAACAATCTGTGTTTGTATGTATAAACTGCTGCAACAATTTCTGACACGCTTTTCAAAGTAGCCTAGTCAAAGTATCTTTATTTGATATTTTATTTTATTTTACATGCCATATTGGGGGAGGTTCTATTTTTTATTATTTTATTTTTTTTACTTTTGTTAAGGTTCTGTATTTTGTCTAAGGATGACATCCTCTGAAAGCTAGCCTATACCGCACATAGTTTTAACAGCTTTGTGTTAGCTTACCCGGTTTAAACCTCATTTCACATGGGCGTATAGTGTTGTTTTTGTAGAAACCTTTTTTGAAGACAGAAACCCGCTCTGCTGGACAGTTTGCTTCATTTGTAAGCATCATGGCAAATTATATCAACAATGCTGTCCTCGTGTGGCTATAAGAGAAAATACAACTAAACTACTAACCAATTTAGGCAATAGAAATGGCTTTTTAGGATCGCGTTTAGGACATGGAAGTCAAGTCTGTATGATATGTTCACATGCTACACATGTTGGTTTTCAAAAACAAAAGCTGGTTCACATAGAAATCTGAAAAAAAAAATCAGAATAATTTTGGTTAATTCCGTTAAACCAATAACGTTATTAATGAGTATTTTTCATAAATGCGGGAGTAGGGGCAAGCTGTCACACGTGTTTTATAAGTTGTAATTTCATACAATAAACGGTGATTTATGTCCAAAAGTCATGCATAATAATTGTCGATAAAAGGTTGTTTGCCAGGGGTTAAGTTTTTTATACTTCCTGAAAACTAATGGGCAAAATCAATTCTTATTTCTTCTGGCCAGCCTATATATATTTTTATTGACCAATTAAGTATGTAATTCGTTTATTTATTTTATTAAGAATTTATTTTCAATGAATATGAAGGTTAGCGAATCTGCGACGCGTATTTGCCTTCTGCATAATCGCCTTGGAAACGAGTTGTTTATGTTAGACATGATGATGAGCTAACTCTCCATGCCCTTCATAGCTGCCTAATATATACTGGGAGAAATATCGCACTTATTTGACTCGTTGATTAAAAGTTTTGTATTCCGTTTATTTATTTTTACTCTTTTTTGTTATCTTTGTTAGCTAGCGCGCTAGCTAGGTTAGAAAAATAGTTATCTAGTCAAAAATCTCTTCCTCGTCTTTTTATTCTCTCGATACCTCAAAATGGTCAAGGTGAAAGTATTATTCATTGGACCAAACGAGGTAAACCATTTGGGTGTGTGTAGAATGTTTAATATTTCATTATGTAGTGAAACGTTAGATCACTATTTTTCATATTTCATGTTGACAGTGTGGAAAAACAGCATTGGCCAATTTTCTCTCTGACACAACGGAACAAATTGGAGCTGATCATTACAGCCCAACACAAGGCGTAAGGTGGGTTAATTTTAAATATTTTGTTGCAATAGATGTAAATATTTAAGCTGTCTGGCCTAACGTTTTGTTACATCCTCAAATAATTCCCGCCTTTAGGATACTTGAGTTTGAGTCGCACAGTTTATCTAATGGCAACAAAAATTCAGCTTGTGAAGTGGAACTATGGGATTGTGCGGGAGATTTCAAGTAAGTTTACCAAATGTAGAGCTCTTTCCTAAACCAGATTAAAGTTGTCAAACAATTATTATCTTTCTTGAGTGAATTCATTCAGTATTGTGTGTGCACAGGTTTGAATCATGTTGGCCGGCTTTAATGAAAGACTCCAATGGGGTAGTTATTGTATTTAACCCAGATGTGCCCAGTCATCTAAAGGAAATCGAGACCTGGCACTCGACAATGATCTCCTCACAGGGACTGCTAGAGGCCCAGTGTCTGCTCATAGCACATCATAAACCAGGGAGTGGAGCTGACTATACCCATCCACCATTAGGTAACTTATCCACTTTACAGTATTAGTTTATCAGGAATAAGCTATCTTGAGACTGATGAAAACTTGGCTATAATTAATGTTACTGCATATTAATTCAATTTATCTTAATATGTGACCCTGGACCACAAAACCAGTCACATGGGTCAATTTTTTTAAAATTGAGATTTATACATCACCTGAAAGCTGATTAAATAAACCATTGATATGGTTTGTTAAGACAGGACAATATTTGTCCGAGATACAACTATTTGAAAATCTAGAATCTGAAGGTGCAAATAAATCAGAACATTGAGAAAATCACCTTTAATGTTGTCCATTAATAGTTAATGTTGTCCATTAGTAATGATTGTGCTGCATCCACTCACAAAAATAAATGTTATATATATTTACAGTAGGAAATTTACAAAATATCTTCATGGAACAATCTTTACTTAATATCCTAATGATTTTTGCCATAAAAAAAATCCATCATTTTGACCCACAAACATACCCGTGCTACTTGTGACTGGTTTTGTGATCCAGGGTCACATGTGGTGCTGTTATTTGCTTTTTCAGTATCATTTTAAAATTCTCATTTAATTTCTGAATACCACTTCAAAAATTGCTGATGTTTAAAATGTTGAGTGCATATGACATTTACAAATTTTATTTTATTTATTTATCCTTTGTGTAGCCCCACAGTTAAACAAGCTGCCTCTGATTCACTCAAACCTTGAGGAAGAGCCTGAAGATGTCCGACAGGAGTTCCACAAATACTTGGGAAATGTTATGCGGATGCTATCAGAAAAACAGGAGCGTGAAGAGATGTCAATCATTACATGATTTAATTTTTTTGTATACGCCAAGATAAATCTATATCCCACATAATATATACACATGCATGCATGTTTTTCTTGTGAAAAAAATCTTGTTAGCCCTGTCTCACCTAACATAGGCAAGGAGATGGAATCTCTCAAAGTGGTTAACACTAGATCCATCTCACAAAAACATTTTCACTCATTTAAATCAAGAAGAGAGGAAATGTTTTAAAGGACAGTGGTTCTGTAATGAAGAGTAGTCTGTAAGGGTTGAGCTTGGATTAGAAGTCAAAACATCAACAAGTACTGAACTGTGATGGACAGAGTTCAACAATATTGTAATTCACTGTACCATTATCCTGAGTCCACTGACTAAATTGTAATTAAAAGCCCATTGTAATTAAATAAGCATGAAAGCTGTTCTTTAATAATATTTATTTAGTTCCTGGATTCCAAGAATTCTAATAGAGAAGGGAACAGACACAACTTAGCAACGAAAACAAGCAAACAGGACAGTCCACATTTATACATCATAGCCAACAATGCCTCTCTTTCCAATGATCTCCCCAATGTAGAACCACATCAGAACTTCTGTGGCAACAAGCCCATTCCTCAGAGCATCCTGTGGTGGCAAAAAAAGGTGATGAGAAACATTACATAATTAACAATCTATTAAATAGAACTATTAATAATCTGGTTTGCCAAACAATTATAATGAACAGCTAAATATTACTCCTTGACAATGAAATGTATCTACAGTTTGATAAATGAACAGGCACAGTCTGATACAATAGCTAAATCAAACTTCAATTTATTAGAAAATTAAAGTCCTATATAGTAGAAAGCGCAGATAGGAATTTAAATATAGAGGGCTTGTGCTATTGACAACACTGTCACACATCATTGTTTATATATTCTCCATAAATAGCAACTAAACACCTAAAAGTATCTTTACATGTACATGAAAAACGATCTTACTCGCGATGACTGACAGATTCGGTGTGTGCGCACAAAGACGCCTTAGACAGTGCGCAATCCCAATATACACAGAATTGTAGTATTTCTAAATGTGCAGTACTGTAGGTCTTAATATAGGCTGTCTGTTTCATTAATCAAACAATTGTGGTATCATGGGGGGAAAAAAAAGTTTCATATATATTTTTCCTATAGATATATAGGAAACATTTGGTTTTAGACTTCGTGCGTGCCAAATTTGGTATTCATTTTTTCCTCAAAATTGATGATTCTTGACTTCAAACCAGAGTAGTCAAGTGATTTTTTTTGTCTGATTCAACAAATCATACATAATTTTGAGAGTTTTTCAAAAAGACAATGAAAATAATAACTTATTTTTTAAAATGTGCGACTCGCACATAGTTGAAATTTTGCCAGCTTGGGTGTCACATACATATGCGTGCGCGCGTGTATGTGAGTGTAATAATTACCGAATAGTCTCTGTAATTACTTAAATGTATTTTTCAAAACGCATCTGCTCAGGCTGAGAGACAGCTGTCATGTGATTATATATTTTAAATTTGTATTTAAAACGGAAATGTTCAAGTTGAAATGCAACCCAGAATTCAAAGTACCCATACTAACCCTGACTGTGGTCTGACCGAGCCGTCCTGACTGGAAGCCCTTGATGAGATCCTGGAAGCCGCTGATGGCCTTGGGGATCTCGGCAGGGCTGGGAGGAACCAGCTCCACACGGGCGTAATACCAGAACGTGGCTAGCCGGGGCTTGGAGTAGCTCACAGCAGCTGCAAAATATCAATATAAACGCAAACATACACAATATAAAAATCCTATTCCGATTTATAAAGAGTAATGTCACAAAGCAAAGGCTAAGTGAACAACAAAAATATTCGAGTTGAATGTATAGACACGTTGACATTGGGCGACTGTTTTGCCACTGTCAACTTCAGCATAACGCTGTTGTAGAAGTACGGCAGAAGCTAGGCATTCAATAATTTATTAGCTTTAGACAAGACAGAACACAAACATTTATTAACACAATTATCGGTCATCTGTTTGCACAAAAATCAGCGTATTATCACACATCTTGTGTATATAATAACACTGTTTAATTGATCCAATTCATGCTTTGCTCATTTACGCGGCCTGTTCTAACAGCTACGCAAACCAGAAGCACTCAACTCAAAACAAACATTACAAAGAAATAAATCTTCTACAGCTTAAGTAAAAGGTAATTATTCTTACCGCCGACCAACGTTGGCACTTTAGCCACGAATTTCTGTACCGCCTGGGCCATGATTTCGGTGAATTGTGAAGATTTATTCGCCGCTTCTCTCCGCAAACCGGGGCCCTTCAATGAATGTCACCTCCAGCGAAGGACCCTTCAATCGAGGATGCAAGGTTATACGCCTGACGGAAATTTAGAGCATGCCTATAAATAAATGTACCTATTTAGCTTACATGTTGAAAAAAAATATTGTTGATAAAAATAAAATTGGTTAAACCTGACGAAAAATGTATAACCGTGCACGGATTAAAATATTTTTATATAAATAAGAGCGGCATAAAACGGCCGACTAAGTGTGACTGCAAATGCACTGCATAAATTATACATTTGGTATTATTATCTTGATATCTTCCATCTATCAGTGTTGTAAAAGCAAATAGTGATTAAATTATATTTATTTATTATAAATGAATGTTGTATTTATCAGTAGCCAAGGTCCGTACAACAAAAACACACAATTTATTTCCTGAATCATTCATAGACATTTATTGACATTTATTGTTTTTCATTTGTTAATCATAATTTATTTAACATTTTGATTTGGGGAAAAAGAAAAAGACATTTGACCCCATTTAAATGATAATTTATTAAGGATGAAAATGACACAATGCAAAAATGGTAGATTAATAAGTCACAACCTGGCAAAACACAGTGAGCACATGTTAAAATACTGATAGATTAGATAATACTTCTCAGAAACACAGAAATTAACAATGTTAATGTCTTACTGCAATGCATACCGGATTTTTACTTCCAGACTAATCTTAACCTTTACAGCACTGAATGGTTAATGCAGAATTGGGATCATGCACACTTTTTGAGTTGTTGAAGTGCAAATATAGTTCAGAGAAATTATCTAACCAGTGAAACTCTAGTAAAAGATCATTCTCAAAGTACTAATCTCGTTGACATTATCAGGACTGTTTAATGGCCATCCCAACTATAACTATGAACTATGAACTAAGTCCAGTCATCACCAGACAAGTCATCATTCTTCGGTGTTGGGGGTTCAGCAGCACTCAAAACACTTTCCTCCACCTGTAACAAATGGTACATGAACAAATATAAACAAAGTTAATGAAGTTGATGTTTTTGCTTATTACAAGTGTGTGTGTGTGTGTGTGTGTGTGTGTGTGTGTGTGTGCGTGCGTGCGTGCGTGCGTGCGTGTGTGTGTGTGTGTGGTACAATCATGAAATTGATCAATATATGTATTAATTACAGTTATTTCATGTATTCATAATGAGTTTTGTATTAGCCAATCAGATGTGGCTATTGTCATTAGGCAGGGATTCGTTTAATGCTTGTTTATGTTTAGCGTGAGTGAGGCATTTTGTTTGTTGTGTGCTTCTCTTCACGCCTCCACCGACACTGATAAATCAAACACGAAAAAGCATAACAATACATTATTGCATACCTCAGAGATTGTTGCTAGTTTGTTCACAGTGATTGGCTTCCCATTCTTCTTCAGCCAGTCATAACCTTTCTGGTCTACTACTAGTAAAGAAAGTGTGTCTCCTCCTCTCTTCACATGTAAGATCACATCCTCCACAGACTCTTTCTCCACATTCTGTCCATTCACCTCCACCACCATATCACCCTGAAGCAGACCTGAACCCTCTCCTGGGCCTCCCGCTGCTACCTAAAAAATGTTGGTAATTTTAAGTAATACACCATCATATTTACTTGAAATTATATATTTTACTTGTAGTATATGCCAGAGCGTGTAACTGAGTTGTATCACTGATCTTTTATAAACTGTAATGTTTATGTAATTCTATAATTTCTAACAAATGGAGACTCCCATGATATGTAGGACTGATTGTCCGAGAGTACTTTTGTGAAGAGTTCCCACAGATCCAGAACAATGGTTCATTTCTATCCAGTCCTAACATCTGAAGTCAGTATCGTCTAAAGGCTGATTTGTCAGTGAAAGGGCTTCATTGTACCTGGCTGATGAAAGTTCCAGGTTTCTGTTGGACACAGTCCAAATGGAAGCCAAAACCAGCCGAGCCCCTCTGCACTATACAGTGTCTAACATTAGGATCAATCTGCACATCCACCTCAGGCTCAACAGGGGACACTGCAGGATTCAGCGTCATTGGGATTTCCTTTTCCCCCCCAGGTGTAAAATCCACACAGAACAGTAAGGGGGAGAGGCCCAGCTAGGAAAGAGTGATACATGACAATTAGACAAGTAAACAAACAGGATTAAGAAAAAAGATGATCTATCTTTAAAAATGTGTTTTATAACAATAATGATTTTTTTTGTGACATATTCATTATTGATTTATCAAGCTGCCTATGGGTGATTGTGCAATGAAGTGAACATAAAGAAACCTAATAAATATCAGTTTGGTTCAGTTGTAAATGTTTTTATTGTGTTTCTTCACTTTTCTTCATTTTTAAGTGTCAAATGTTAAAATCAAATGAACTTTGAAAAAATCAACATTGCATATATTTTCAATAAATATTTCCTTCATTCAATATTTATTTGTGTTAATTTTATAACAAAAATTGTTATGCTGTCATCATCATCATCATCATCACACAAAGCATTACGTTTTAATTAGTATCAAGCTAATTGAGTTTATATATATATATTATTTTTATTATTATTTATATATATATATATATATATATATATATATATATATATATATATATATATATACACAGTATATTCATAATTATCCAAAGATTAGCTTCTTTGCTTTAAATTGTCATTACCAAATTACCAAAAATTTCTGAATTTATTTTATTTTCAAAGTGTAGTTCAAAGTTAGTTGATTGCTAACTTAGTTGTTTTTAAAAAATCCAGGCTTGTTTCCCCAAAAAGCACCACAAATGGTCCAAATTACCACCACACACAATATCAAATATCCACAGAATCACTTTGGTTGATCAAGGCCATAATCAGAGCTTTATTCCTGTGACTTTTTTATACACTTGATAAATGTTATTTGAAGAAACTTGATTTTTTTCAAGAAGTCAAAAGTTCCCATAATTGAAGAATTGCCCCCATATTAGTATACTTTGTATACTCACCTTAGTGTAGAATTCATGGCCCTGAGGTGGCATAGTTGTGAGGGTGACCTGCTGCCCACTCTGTCTGATTTTGCTGACAACTTCATCATGACTCAGTGAGTCTGTGGATTCTCCATTCACTTCAAGAAGCATCTCACCTTCTTTAACACCTCCCAGTTGAGCAGGGCTGCCATTATCCACCTCTCTCACCATGTGGACTGTATAAAACAAACATAAATGTATACAGCAATCCATTTGTGTAGCTGTACTTATAGATTGCAGATAAATTAGTACATGTCAAAGTGTGTGTTTGCCTCTCACCAGTGCGTCCTGCTCCAGCCTTCTCCAGCCTGAGCAGGAAGCCATACCCTTCCGGCCCCAACACCAAATGCAGTCTGTGGGGCAGATACGGCATGTTCTCTGCGTCAGCCAGGGCTGGGAGAATGGGCATTTTCCTACAGGCATAACTCTTCTCACTGTCACTGTCAATCACCAGCACTGTCATGTGATCACTGCACTTCTTCACCTGGAAATATCATCACCATAACCAACATGTGAGTGACAAAAGGTCTACATGCTGCCCATGAGTTTCACACAGCAAAGAAGCTCAGAAGAGCTTTGCCTTTGTACGCTGTAAAAATGTTTGCAAGAAAAAAATATTGTAACTGTCAATTGCCATATGACATTTTTAAAATGGTTTAACATTGCATTATATGTATGTAACATTTTGTAAGTAGGAACTATGAATTGACATATAATTTACTGTGAAAAATAGTCACATGATAGTAATATTTTGTTTCTTCTTATTTTTGTAATCAGTAATTTATATTATGGGGTTTTGTGTTACATTTTCTGTTATTTAGTTAATGCTTGTTGCATTATTTTAG
The DNA here is from genome assembly GCA_030578275.1 of Meda fulgida. Taxonomy (NCBI): domain Eukaryota; kingdom Metazoa; phylum Chordata; class Actinopteri; order Cypriniformes; family Leuciscidae; genus Meda; species Meda fulgida. Next base: position 31,301,981 of record CM060620.1, read on the forward strand.
TGTCTTTGTTTGTTTGACCCTTTACACTGTACAGTATATATGCAAGAGTTTTATGGAAAGGCCACTTCGATGAACACTTTCTGTTTTACCATCTGTTTTTTTATTGTGGCTATTAGTACATTTTAAGGTAAAATGCAAATGTTTATTGTCACGCATGAGTGTATTGAATGCACACGTCACAGGAGTATAAACAGAAAAGTCTTTCATAATAGTTTTAAAAAACCAAACACGCAGGAGATTATCAGGAATGGAGAATATAACACAAACTATAGACGATAACGGACAAACTAGGGAAACTCAGGGCTTATATACATGTAATGTAAAAGAGAAGCAGAACAGGTGCATGGAATTAGGAATTATAGAAACCAATTATCCAACAAGGGAACTAAGGAGAATGGAACCAGAGCAAACAGTGAAAATGAAACTAAAACATAACATACATGTTACAGTGCACTCCTCATACCGTAAAAGTCTAACTGAGGAGGGAGAATGGGGGCTCTGATGGAGGACGTGGAGTAGGAGAAAGGCAGGAACCGAGAGGCACTAGCGGGGGGAGAGACCAGGGTGGCGATGACGGTGGGAGAAACCAGGGAGAAGCCAGGAGCAGGAGGAGCCAGGCGGGGACACAGAGCACAGCCAGGATGAAAACCCATGACCGAGTCAATGGAGGGAGGAGCTATGGTGGAGTTTTTGGGTGTTAAAACCAGGGGATGACCGATGGAGACAATGCTGATGAATGTGGAGCCCTGGGTGCTGATGAGAGTAGATGGAACCGGGCGACACCTATGGTCCTGCAGGCCGAGGCAGAGCCACAGGGAGGTGCGTCTGAGGTTAGCCAGGAGGAGCCAGGAGGGAAGGAGAAGCCAAGGAAGAGCTCGGTCTACGGACCGAGGTGGAGTGATGGGATCAGCGACTGGAGGCAGAGCCGGGGGATCCAATTGCCTGGGCAATGCTGGAGAACTGAAGAATCGAGGTGAATCTACACAGTGGAGTGGTTTCAGAGGAGGAACCGAGGGGCTGAAGTGAACCAGCAGAGGCGGATCTGAGGAACAAGCATGCTTTTGGAAGAGGAGGTAGGAGAGGGAGGCTGGGCAGGAACTCTGGCAACACAGGAGACTTTGAGCTGGGCGGAACCACTAGGGACATAGGAGACTTTGAGCTGGGAGTAGCAGGGCTGGGAGAACCAGGTAAACTTCCATTTCAAAATAATTCCTACAGGACAGGCACAACACATCCACGTTGGCTGTGGGTGGGGTTTTCCTCCATGCCCTCTTCCCTCTGCTTCTATTCCAGGCATAGTCCGTTATTCTGTCACGCATGGGTGTATTGAAAGCGCACGACGCAGGAGTATAAACAGGAAAGTCTTTCATATTAAATCCAAAAACCAAACACAGAAGATTCTCAGATATAACACAACAATATAAACAAAAGACGATAACAGACAAATGAACAAGGGAAACACAGGGCTTACATACACAGAGAATATAAAAAGAAAGAAAAAGAGAAACAGAACAGGTGCGTTGAATTAGGAACTATGGAAACTAATTAACCAACAAGAAAACTAACTAGGAAACTAAGGAGAACAGGAAGAGAGCAAACAGAGTGAAACTGAAACTAAAACATTACAGATATATAATTTTTAATTTATATAATGGTATTTTTAACATTACATCACTTGATAAAATATGGTTTCGTTTTAAAACATATAGTCACCGATATGCCATCCTGTAATATCTTGATTGCCAAGATGATTTTCTTGATTGATTGGTCAAAAAAAGGTTGCTGTTTGGATTTAAATAGACAAATGCATAAGAGTCATGTTATATGCTAGTATGTAACTTTTCATTTCTTAAAGGGGTGGTTGATTATGATTTCACCTTTCAGACTTTAGTTAGAGTGTAATGTTCCTGTTTGAGCATAAACAACATCTGCAAAGTTACAAGGCTCAAAGTTCGAAGCAAAGGGAGATATTTCCTTATACAGAAATTGCTTTTTAAGGACTACAACAAACGGCTGGTAGGGACTACATGAGTTTCCTCACGGGTTAGTGAAATCACTCAAATTTACATAAACCCTGCCCCTGAGAACGCCATTTATAGATTATCATGACAGAAAATGCTAATCAATGACTAGAAGAAAACTACACATAAACTACATGAATTCATCAACAAACCATTCATAAATGTTGTCAACATGTTGTCACTCCTTCTTGAGTCTCTCCATCGTTGTCTGACTCCGGTTTGAACATAAAAGGCTAAATATTTTTGAAATGTGAAATTTCAAACTGTTGTAGCTCCGCCCTCTGTACCGGGAGCAGCAGCTCATTTTCATTTAAAGGGACAGGCACAAAAACTTTGCATTTTTGCTCACCCTCAAAAAGTGACAATTTTAACATGCTATATAAAAATATCTGAAGGGTATTTTGAGCTAAAACTTCACACACATACTCTGGGGACATCATAGATTATTTTACATCTTGTGAAAAGGGCAATATACCACCCCTTTAAACAACCATGCAGGAAGACGTATCATGGCCATATTCCAGGCATCAGCCTCAAATTGTGAAAGAATGGTTGGGAATAATAATTTTCACACATGAATTGGCACTTCTGAGCCCTGAAATTAAATTCATTGATCGTCTTTGGGATGTGCTGGAGTAGACTTTACAGAGTGATTGACTCTTGCATTGTCAATACAAGATCTTAACCAACAATATATGCACCCCTTGATGGAAATAAATGTTGTGGTGTTAACCATCCAATCTGGTAACCACAGCTGCTGTTTTTTTTTATCATAAATTTAACAGTATATTTTTTATAGTGTATCTAAAGCAAGTCCTTGCTTACCATTCTGCTTATAGCAGAGTGTGTGAGTTCACAGGCCATGGCACCATCCATCCAGATCAGCCGGTCACCTTTCCTCACTCCTGCCTTCTCTGCGGCACCTCCTTTCACTGGGCTTACTGCGAATTTGCCTTTCTCACCTACACCACAGAAAAAACAGAAAACGCACACTTGACCTTTAACCTCACTTCTTTTAAAAAGGACGTTACAAACAGCATTCCAGATTTTATTTTATTTTTTCTAATGTGAGATAACTGTGGTTCTTACCTTCCACAGGCAGTATTTTGAGGCCCAGGCCAGGTGCATCTTTCTTGATGTGGCAGAGACGAGGAGGCCTCCATCCTTCTCCGCGGCTGGCTTTAGCCAACTCTCTAAGGTCACGGCCCTCAGAAACAGCCTGATCGTAGGCCTTTTCATCTAACACCAAGAGGCAGAACTGTGATCCACTCACCTGAATCCTACGGGCCACCTAAGAAAATGGGACAAACATAATAAATTAATCTGTAACAAAGCCTGACACAAAAAACATATGTTCATTAGCTCATACAGTAAAAAACATACAATAATTGCAAAACAAAAAACATGACTTCTCACCTCCATGTGTTCCACGTTGTCAACAAACTTCTCATTGACTTCAAGAAGGCGGTCCCCATCCTTGAGCCCACTCCGCTCTGCCACACCAAATGAATTCAGCTTCCTGATTATATGACCCTGCCGCCCTCTTTCCACAAGCAGACGGAAGCCAAAGGTTTCTCCTTCTTCCCTCCTCAACACGCACACACGTGGTGTGGGATTTGACGCATCCTCTGTCAGCAAAGACTGGAGTTAAATGAACAATCTGTACACTTTACGGTAGACTGTGTAAACAATGGTAACACATTTGACATGTTTTGTAGCAGAGTTTTGTATTTCTATTATTCTGTGCTGTATTTGCTAATAAAATATAATTATGGTACAGGGATTCCCAAACTTTTTTGCTAGCCAAACCTCTTTGATCTAAAATATTTATTGGAAGACTACAATGAGATCAACACAGTTGAATGTTTGTAGTTCTCTGATGTTGGTTAATGGTCATATGACACACAGGGAAACACATTAAATACTTAATATTTTTAGTAGATGTTTTATTTAAACGTTAAAATTGTTATTATTATTTTTTTAATTTGTATGGTTTAATTAATTATTAGCTTTCCATCTAGGCTTTGAGACAATGTGTATTGTGAAAAGCGCTATACAAATAAAATTGAATTGAATTGAATTGAATAGTTTGGGAAACCCTGGTATAGAACAGACATCTGAAACCTGTCGTGGTATCAGTAAATAAAACAATGAACAAAAATAAATAAATAAATAACACAATAAAATAATTTAAATTATACTAAATCTCAAAGTATCCAGTCTATCCACACACAAAAAGGCACTAATAATACCTAATACAAGAACTCATTAACCTGTATCATCTGCAGTCACCATGGCTGGATTGTCTATTCCCTCCTTGGGATTGAAGGTAAACTTCCTTAATGAACATAAGAACAGGTTAAGGAATGAGTTTCTGCCCTCTGATAAGTTATATACACAAGCAGCCAGTTATATCCAGTGCACTACCATAAACAAGTCAATATACCCTCTGCAGAGGTACTTCACTGACAGTATTTTATTACACTCAGAGATCTGATGAAGCCATAAAGTGAGGCATGTCCGTCCATGTGCACGCTTATCAAACCACAAGGCACAAAGTCAAAAGCTGTACAGCATGTGTGAATGTGTGTCTGTGAAGGGACACGAGCCATAAAAACATTACTTACTCAGTGAGCTCCATGACATCCCCGCAGCACTGCAACTAAAGTAATGAGGGAGATTGAAGAACTTAAAATGTTGAAAGGTCAAACACACCTCAAATTCCTGGACAAAAAACCCCACAGATTCCTAGTGTTGAGTCAAAAGGAGTCATTTTTATTTAAAAATTACAATTTAACCTCTGGATTTCATAAACAGATCTTGACTCAGAAAATGTGATTATAGCTCATCTGCTCTTCCCTTTATACTTGGTCATTCATTGTGAGAACATGTGATGTTTGTTAGCTAAAAATAATGAAAATAGTGTTTGCCTTCGGTTGATAGGCTTTGATAGGCTTTGACACCTAGTTAAATATGCAATTTGGAATGGATGTTTACCTTGTTGGCAATAGTTGACTATTGTATGGTTGACTGGCTATCAATTGCCAGGCAACCAAGAATGTTATATTGTTGACAATCACAGCTTTACATTAAGTACAGCACATGTCAAGAATGGTAAGGTAAATCACGTCAGCACATTCTGCACATTACTTGGTTTATAGCTTAAGCTAACTCATAGTCAATTTCGAAAGATAAAGGTTAAAACTGGAAAAGTTTTAAATACAAAGAAGATAATACAATGGAGATTGGTTGTATTTTGTCTCATATGTAAAATAACAGCAGAGCCGGACAGTAACGGAGTACATTTACTTGAGTACAGTACTTAAGTACAATTTTGAGGGATCTGTACTTTACTCGAGTATCATATTTGGGGAGTACTCATGACTTAACTCAAGTACATTTGAGAGGCAAATATTGTACTCTTTACTCCACTACATTTTCTATCCATAACCATGAGTACCCGTTACTACTTCTAAAAGAAAAAAAAAGAAAAAAAGGAAAAATATCAGAAACCCTCAATTTGTTGTTTCCCTCTCAAACGTGGCCCCACCTCGCCAGACTATATTAATGTTCTGAATTTTCTGAAATTTTCTTAAATGTTAAATAAAGCAACATTGTAAAGAGATGAAAATGACTTGATTTTACTTTAAATTCCTTTTACATTCTCCAAGGTATTAACATTAACATTTTTCATAACTCCATGTAGGACGTTTCTGTACATAAATGTAAGCACTGTGGCAGTAGTTATGCAATATTTAAAAAATGTACTCTTGTACTCTTGATACTCAAGTACTTTTAAAAACAAGTACTTCAGTACTTTTACTTAAGTAGACATCTGACTGTAGTACTTTTACTTGTACTTGAGTAAAATTTAGCAAGGGGTATCTGTACTTTTACTCAAGTAATGAAGCTGTGTACTCTGTCCGCCTCTGAATAACAGATCTAATCTTTTTTTCATGTGGCATTTTGTCCTCAACAATGTTAAATTAACAGACCCCAGTGGCCTTGAGATCACACAAACACCAGTGACCATGGAGTGACCACAATTTACTTTTGAGCTAATCATTAAAACAGTTTACTTTTCCCATAAAATAAAATAAAATAAAAAAATAAAATAAAAAAAATAAATTTAAAATAAAAGAAAAACCATGTGTAACAGCCGAGACCATGCAAATTAAACAATTCCACCCATACTAACATGAAGCCTTTTTTCCCATTCTTACAGTTAATGATTTAACATTGACCGTTATTCACATGGATACATAATCAGAGTTAAAAAATAATTTTGTGAAGAAAATTGTGAAGCTACCTGAGCTGTCTCTTTGTCTCACAGTGCCGCCAGTGGAATATGCGTGTCAGGACCACACAGCTGAAGTGGATACACTTCTCTCATATGTGTTCTTCATAAGTGTGCTCATAAAGAGGGGCCTATTGATCCAGACCCTGGGTGTAAACACACTCATTCTCTCTGTAAATCATACACCTGCATCAGCACTCAACAGACACCCTCATACAACTTCAACAACTACATTGCTAATGGAATTGCTTATGCTTTTAAGGGGCTGTGAGGATAATAGTTTAAAAACAAATGCATGTAAGGCAAGAAAAGCAAATTGTGAATACATTTTTGTAATATAAGAGCCGAGATAATATAAAAGATGCAAGTGAAAGCGATAAGGAAGGAGTCTCCTCTCTTAAGGACACAGTGCTAACCGCTAAGAATTTTTTTTTTTCTGAGAGAGTGTAAGATAATTTGAGGAATAATGAAACCAATCTGAGATGGGCTTAAGGACATTCTGAGACCAATCTAATACAATTCAGATGTCCTGATGGTTATATCAATAAGGCATTGACTAATGTTTTACGGTGCATTTTTCTAGACACCTTTTACGTTTTTTTGATTATTCTCAGGTTAGGTAAAGTAAGTCAAATCTGTCCTAAAATAACCATCTGGATTATCCATCTATTGGCCATCCTATTTAAAAGACAATTAAACAAAATTCAGAATTAGAAAATTTAATTGAAGAAAAATCATATGAAATTGATTCTCATTGGCTAAGAAATAGATAAACTGGTAATTTCCCACACATATACAAATAGACTGAAGCATATCTCCATCGATTATGCAGCTGACACTCGGACCCTGAAGTTAGGCACGTCGAACGTGTTTGGGTTGCTGGGCGCCAACATGTCCAGAACAACAACTCATTCAATCTCCAATAGCGCCAGTGGTTCCTTAACCTGCAACCCAGAAGACTAACACACACCGACACACAGCTTCTCCTTCAGCTTCTGTAACAGGGGAGTCCTCTCAAAACATCAAGAAAATATGTTCTTTCTCTCAAGGAGATGACACTTTAGTCTAAATGGAAAGTAAAGCTTTAACTGAGAAATGGTCCCTTGAACCTAAGACTTCAATGACCCCTGTATGTTTTAACATGTTGAAGACGTTTCTCAAACACAAAACGAGTCCATATTTAATTTCTGGTAGCCAGACTAAATGAGCAAGCACTGTTACTGCATTCAGATATCAAATACAGACATTAGAGAATACAGAAAATACACATTTCAGTAATCACACTGGTAAATTCTATAACAAAGTAAAATCTCATAATCCTAGAGAAGTCATTCAACTCATGTGATGTTTAGAAGGAAAAATATTGATTAATACCTTGATTATAATCACTCATATACATTAAAGCAGCAGTGGATTCCAGAATCCACCCCCTTCAATACCGACAATTTGAAATATAGAGACAGAAATCATTAAGTGTAGGTAATATATAAATGCATTTATTATAATCATTTGAACATGGTTTAGCACACATAACTTGCATTTCTGATGAGGCAAACATAATTATGCCGCAGGGAAGCTAACTGCAGTAACTCTTGTTCTCTGTTCTCTGCACATCTGATGTGCAAGCCAAAACCTTGCAGAATGTTTCGTACATAAAACTGAATCAACAGAAGTCCTTTTCAATATTTCGAAAATCAATTTGCACTTTACCTGCATCTCTTTTTTTTCTAATCTGAGAGGGAACTGTAAAAGGCTTTTTATTTGTTAAGGCATGCATGCTACGTAACAAAGAATGTGATTTTGCTTTTAAATACAAACTATTGTAATTAAATATGAGTGTGTGAAATGATCTCATCCAGATGTCTCTCAACATCCACATATAGAAAAACATATTGACACATTCTAATGACACAGACACGCAAAATGATGATTTGTACACAACAGAGAATTGACAGACGAGCACTGAAAATTGAATATTCAAGGATTAGGAAATATCACTCACTAGGCACAGAACAATACTATTGCTATTAGAAACAGGTATTATCCAACTCTCTACACTATTTCTGTGTACCATTAGAAGAAAGATTCTTGATGGTGAACATTTCCTTATTCTAAACCTCTCCAATGACTCTAAAGGAATACTGGATTGTTGACTGTCGAGCAGCTAATAGTTTCATTGATCCCTTGCTCCGAAAGCATCCACGACCCAGTGCTGACCTAGTTTTCCCTGGGTATACCATATGGCAAAGAAGCAAAACCGATTTTAGAGCAGCAATTCTTCACTTTCAGAATGACCAAAAGATCATCTTTAAAGCTGTGTGCAATGTTACGGCGGACAGATTGTTCTAGAAAAAGAGCAATCGTACCTTACAGTACTTTGTGTTAGAGCTAAATGCAACTGACATTCTGAGGGCCACCTTCCAGTCTCAAAACTTGTATATCACATTTTTACAACTCACATGGCTCAAGTAAAGTCAACTTGCCAATGGCAACATTCTAAAACAAAAACAAGAGGTCCTAAAATTAACCCGCAGCAGATTATTCAATTATTTTGGGAGTATTGTCTGTATTATAAACACATGTGCAACATAAATTCCTCACAGCACCTTGCGTTTTGATTCCAAATTCATCATGCAGTTTCCAGTCACAACACTCCCTTTTCCAGAATTGCATGTCATATTTAAGGATATAAAAATAAAATTAACGAATGTCCAAAAAAGTTCCAATAAAACAACATCAAAAAAGTGCATACATGTATTTATAGTCTTGCTTAAAGCATTACACATATACTTTTCTTTGTGTATATACTCAGATTATTAGTAGTCTTCATTATATAAGGAGGCATAACACATAGCAGGACTCAAAAATATTCCATAGAGTCAGTTGTGAAGATGTTTGCACTGCGGTATTGAATAGCCTGGCTGTTAGGGGGGAAAAGCAGGGAAGTGTACAAGTACAAAGAAGAGTCATAGATTAATCCATCCAGAAAAGCACATTGAAGATGGCATAAAGTGTTCATCCAGCATCTATATGATCGTCACTTGCAACTATCTGCAAATGCCCTGATATCCTCAGCAGTGCAGATTAAGTGTCCAGGGAACAGTCGCAAAAGAAGCATAAAGAAAACAGGCCAGAGAGTCCTATTTAAACAGTAATGGATGTTCGTATAAGATGTTCCATTTCAGACATTAGGATTGCAAATGTTTTTCTGACATTTGATGTGTCGTTCCTGGCTGAATGCAGTAAATTCAGTGGAGTGAAGTTTTTTTTAATCTTTTTGGTCACTGTAGGGAGTTTTTCAGGTTTCAGGTCCCTCCTGATGAAACGCGAGAGCAAAAGCCCAAAAATTATAGTTCGTTTCTCTCTCAGGATACCAAAGAGGCAGTTGTCAGAGAATCAAGGAAACGAGACAGATGGATGCTGACAAAATGCCGAAATGTTTCTCAAACGAGATTTCAGATCCCCTTCAGGGAAAAATGATAGGCAGTTCACATCAAGGGCACTTGCTTCAACATTCCTCAGAAGGTTGGATTTAGGTTGGCGTGGCTTTGCCCAGAATTGCCTTGGGAGATCATGAAAGTCATTATGTTCGGCAGGTTGCAGAAGATATTTTCTCCTCAAGCTCAGTGTATCGTGGGAAGACAAAAATGGAATTACAGATACGCTGGTTGGACGATTCTTATAGTCTAGGATATCCCGAACACCTCACTCAGTGTTCGTGGTTCTGCTGCCTGAATGTCCTAAAATGCCCGAAGCATGCAGCACACTCTCTTCCGAAACACATATTGATGATGTTCTTCAGCTTGGTCTGAATTTAAATGCATTAACAGTGAGATCATATAATGATCCTTCAATCTGGTATAAAGAGACTTGTTCACATGTTGGCTGTTGGCCAATCCACATGCTATTGGGAGCTGTCATGAGATTGTCAATGTAAATCCAATCCAGTATACACACTCATGCTTCAATGTTCAGTAAGGGGTACATTTACACAGTTAAACTGCATGGAATACATTCAAAAAAATTAAAATTAAAGTAAAAAAAACTCCATATTAATTTACTATTCTATACTTAGAGAATTAAAAATACTTTTCAAGTAACAAAAACTGAGGATAAATGTTGCACTGCCAAAAAAATGGCCCCAGAATCAATGTGCATTGGTTTCTGCGTCCATTGCAAAAAGATTTTAATGTGCATTTATGAGTTTATGTGTATGTTAAATCAAATTTAAGTCTGAAGAGGAGCTCCGGCCCTAACGCTCTGACTTGACTTTATACCGCAGGACAAGGTACGTGGCAAGTCTCAGAATTAAGAAAAAGAGCCCCAGCACAATGAAGTCAACGTAGAGTTTAGCATCCTCCACATCCAGCAGCTGCAGCACCTCTTCTGGTTTCTGGAACTTACACACCACGCCGGGACACTCCAGCTCTGAGCGGTTCATGCCATAGATGGAGAGGATCACACCCTCGAAACCATACCTGCAGAGGAATAGATCAGTGTGTGGGTGTGATATTTTTGTGATTAGGGGATGAATGTCTGTTTTTGATCGCTTTTGTTATGGTTCTTGACTGACCTGACGTACGACACATAGGAGCTCCATTGAAGGTATTTGGGGATGGTGTCAAAGTTGACAAAGAAGCCCGAGAACAGAAGAACTGGGATGGCAGAGACTGGACCTACAAATGTGGCAACCTGAAGATACGAAAGAGGAAAATATAAAGAACAGACAATGTAAAAGCCGGGATCCAAGCACATCAATTAAGGAAGTACAAGGTGGGGAAATTTTTAAGGCTGTCAAAGTTAACTAGCCAAGTTAAAATATTAATAAAATGTTATGTTCTGTTACTTGGTCTGCTCTCTAGTCGGTTCTCATTAACGTTTACGTTAAGTTTGGTGTAGTTATCTTTATGCTAATAAAGTTTTTTCATTTTATTCTCCGTATTTGAGTCCTGCCTACACCATGCTCAGCCATAGCGTGACAGCAATATTGTTTAACAGATTTACTGAATTATTGGAGTATCATTGAGTGGTCTAAAGACTGTTTGGAATTATGAGAATAATCTTTAATCAGACAAATTACTTAATTTATGTTTGAGAACTCCTCTGTTAAAGCACATGCTGTGTATAAATGAAATAGGATACAACAGATGAAATATTTTTGTTGATATATGTGTATGATATATTCTTGATATCATAACTGCCAGGCAATGACTCTGACATGAAATTAAAATGTATTCATGTATTAGAATTATCATAGCAAAAATATATGCATTACATTTTAGATATAATGATGTACACTATAGTTAAAAAATCTGGGGTTAGTACATCTTTTAATGTTTTTGAAAAAAAGCCTTATGCTCACAAAGGCTGCATTCATTTGATTAAAAAAAAACGGAGATGTTGTGAAATATTATTACAATTTAAAATAACTGTTTTCTATTTCAATATATTTTAATATATTGTTTATTCCTGATGGCAAAGCTGAATTTCCAGCAGCCATTACTACCGTCTTCAGTGTCACATGATCCTTCAGAAATCTGTCTAATATCCTAAATGGATGCTCAATAAACATTTCTTATTATTATCAAATTTGAAAACAGTTGTGATTATACATTTTTTTGAGGAAAACGTGATTGTGGCGAGCAGGACGAGGTCGAGGGACGTTAGAGATACGAGACCGCTGCGTCGCGCAGGTGTTGCTCATTATCAATCACGCCACTGGCCTCGCGCCATTCTCTCACGTCCCTAGACCTCGTCCTGCTCACCACAGTGATATATTTGTCTTAGACAACGGGGTGTCTCAAATTCATTAACATACAGACCACAGCTCTTACAACAATAGTAACTTCATTAACATTCAAGGTGGTAAATTTATTAACATTCATTGTGACTCCGACGAACCCAAGGTGCTTTATATACTTGTCACTGCTATGCTGAAATAAACGTCTTCAAAATCGACATAATTTTTTCATAAGTCTTCACCGTCTCTTGTAGTGAGTTTAATGCATCCTGACAGAATAAAAGTATTAATTTCCTTTAAAAAAATCTTTACGGACCCCATACTTTTGAACGGTAGTGTATATTACCATCACTAGATTGAAGTCCTCATACCTGTAGTGAGGTGGATGCCGCTCCAATGAGAAGCCCCAGAGACTGAGCCACTAAGGCAGTGGAGGTGGACAGCGCCATAAAGAGCAGATACCTTGCTGCCTCTGGAGGCTGCTTTGTCATCCAGTACACTATACTGCAGTACATTATCGGACAAATTACCTGGAAGAGTGAGAAGAGCACTCATAAATTTTTACCTGAGACATATGAACGATTTGAAAAGTGTGACAGACCCAGTAGGGCATTGATTGACATCCCCCCCAGTATTTAGAAATGTCTGTCCCCTCACATTCCCAACTTCTCAAGCCCTTTCAATTAGTTATAATAGTGGCTACATGCTTTGATTTAACGTGATCACATGAGAAAGATGTAGAAACAGAAGTACCTGAAATGGAATGTCAGCCATGGTCTTAGCCAGGTAATACGCCTTTAGACTGTACCAGTAATTAAGATGCTCCCTCATGAACACTGACATCTCCATTGGAACTACAAGAAAAAAACATCATTGCATCAGCGTCGCATTCGATCCACTGATTCTGAACCATAACTCTCAATCAAGCCAATAAGAACGCTTCTAATTCAAACAAACAAAAAGGATTTAGTAATCACTCAGATTAAAATCTGTTTTCCATGCTCATAAGGAATTAAGCAAACACAACCAAACACACAGATTGCCTTACATGTAAGGACGGTGGGCATGAGTGCAGCAAACATTAGAAACAGCATGGAGAAGAACAAGAAGCCAGTGTTGTTGAACACTTTGCTGGCATCATTCCCAATGTTCAGGTACAGCAGACCAATCAGCACGCCGATACACAGGTGTGACATCACCCTCAGGTGGGTTAATACCTGAACACACACACACAGACGTTGCTTTTTGTTGCTGGATTTCTTTAACATTTAATATATTAGGCACAACCAATAACAAGAGAGGACCATTCTTACAGTGTCCCTGCATATTGTGATGAATGTTCTCTTGAAGAGGATGCAGAACTGTGTGAAGGTACTGGTGGCAAAAGTGTGTTTCTCAATGTAGCCTGAATCCTGGTCGAATACACAATAACACGAGAGGTGATCGGGTCAGAGACTGATAAAGAGATTGACAGATTTTTGTGTGTGAGAGTGTGTGTTCATCGCTCACATTATAACACTGGGAGGGGCAGGATGTGGTGGGGTCATTCTTGTCAATGGAGTTCTTCTTGCTCTCATCTGAACACAGGCCTCCCTGAACAGCCTCGAAGAGCACAGGGTTCAGATCACCATACTCTCCTGAGGCGACCTCGATTACTGCCAGCAGAAAGACAGCAGAATTCATACACATGCTGAGGGACTGAGCCAAAAACAATTATTGCAATTCAATTACACTTGATACAATTTATAAGTAATATTACAAAAAGAAAAAAAAACTATCAATAACAAATAAAAGTAAGTTAGGAGATACACTATCGCTCAAAAGCTCTTATGCTCACCATTGCTGCATTTAAAATTAAAGTAAATGATGATAAATGAGTAAATGATGACAAAATTGTTATTTTAATTTTTGGGGGACTATCCCCTTAAGAAAAAAAAACTCACTCTCTCTCTCTCTCACACACACACACACGCACACACCATTATGCTCACCATTGCTGCATTTAAAACATTTAAAATTAAAGTAAATGATGATAAATGAGTAAATTATGACAAAATTGTTATTTTAATTTTTGGGGGACTATCCCCTTAAGAAAAAAAAACTCTCTCTCTCTCTCTCTCTCTCACACACACACACACACACACACACACACACACACACACACTACACCTACTAAAGTCTGCAGGATTGTGGTATGTGGGGCAGTGGAGTCCAAGGTTTTTCAGGTAGGGGATAAGGTACGGTACCGTCCCCTTATATATACACTGACCTTGACTCAGGATATAAAGCTACACAGAAGAACAGACAGAGTATTAAAGAAGAACATGAACACATTAACATCCTCACACACTTCCAGTCATCCAACTCAGAAACACATTTTTAACAATACGATATAATTTTAGAACACAGCAATGACCTTGTCAAACATTTCAAATAGTTTTGCACTGGGCTGGTGGATTGTACAGATAATGGTTCTTCCTCCCAAAGCTAGAGATTTCATCAAGGACACCACCTGGAAACAGGAAGCGCTGTCTAGACCACTAACATACAGAGACAAACACACGTAAGTTTGGAAATATTAAGCGGAAAGGTTTCATAAAGGAGCAATATCAATGCCTACATTGTATTTTAAAAGGATTATGGTTAAGAATAAGGCTGTGTGTAATGCTACAGCTCTGGGTACCTGGTGGGTTCATCAAAAAACATGACAGGAGGGTTGTTGACCAGCTCTAGAGCAATAGCCAATCGCTTACACTGGCCACCGGACAGGGAGATGGTGCGAGTTTGGGCGCACTCCTGCAGTCCTAATGCTGTGAGGATCTCATTCACCTGTCACACATTATATAATTATTTAGCTAACAAAAACACATAAACACCATGTCACCATTTAGCTTCATAGTTTTGATATTTTTTCTAACATAACATACTATCTAGTGGTGCTGCAAAAGCTTACCAGTTCTTTTTTCACTTCCATATTTTCATTAAGTTTAAGGTTAGCAGAAACCTAAACAAAACAAAGAAAGGTTACATTCAAATAGGGCTAATCTATAATCAACTATATCAAAAAACTATATACGTATATATTTGAAGGTGTTTATGTACAAAAAATTGTGCCAAAAAATTATTTTATTATTTGAGAAAAAGAGATTTGTTGCCAGGGACAATTGTTACATATACAGCTTAATGAAAATAATGGATATATTTGTCCACAGAATGCAGTGATTGACCAATCAGAATGAAGTTTTCTAGAGCGCTTCTCATGCTCACAGAAGCAGACGCACACAAAGGATCTCACCATCATTGCCTCTCGTGTTGTCAGGTTTGGCAGTAGCATGTCATCTTGCATGATGTAACATGACATTTTTCGAAAGGTGCGGAGGTCACGGGGTCGCCCGTTTACCAGGATTTGACCTTTCATGCCTGTCTCTCTGCAGGAAGACAGAGACATGGCACAGAAATCTTAATGAGACTAGAAAAGAAAGGTTGGGAAGTGATAAACAGGACATTAATTATGGAATATTCCTTCTCTGTGCATAAATGCATGCCCACCTATAGCCGGCAAGAATGTTCATGAGAGTAGACTTGCCGGCCCCGGAGGGTCCCATGATTCCGATAAGCTCCCGACTGCAGAACTTTCCAGACAGACACTTCAGAAGGGCCTTAAATCCTGCACACAGCATTATGGGTACATTGTGTTTATTCTGCTTTATGAGTTACAGCTTGCCAAATGCAATGCATGACAGAGTTAGCTGGCATCAAAAAATAGGCTTAATTAAACATTGCATTATATTAATATACCGTATACAAAATCATAACCTGTGAACTCCGATGAAGTACTTTGTACTGAAAGTACTTTGATTGTGCAGTCTAGAAAAATTTGTACCCTCAAGTACAAATGACAGAATACAACAGTCATGATTTGAACCATCATCCAATTGTGCTGAAAAAGCAATGAAGTTCAATTAATTTTACCTCTTTCATTTGAATTTAAACATATTATGTGACATGATACAATAATGATTAATGCAATCACTTACATTATTAACCACAGACTGTTAAACATAATGAACGGAACTGACATTTTTTTAATTTATACTAAAACTGTTCAGGGTAACAAAAGAAATAAACAGTTGAAATTGCCTTTAGCTTGGTGGATTTAAATTCTTCCACAAAAATTAGACCCCCATGTTAGTAGACTGAGTCATTGCAGTGACTCTTATCTCTGCCTCAAGAGGGAGACAGAAACTTGTGCTGCTACTGCCACTCATTGTTAGCTTTTTGTTTATGTCAGTGATCTTAAATCTTTTTGAAATAGCAAAAATTACAAGTGTTGACTTGTAAGCCTGGCAACTTTAAGAAACATGCATTTTACATGCAAAGGTTTAGGGAAAGAAAGAAAGAAAGAAAGAAAGAAAGAAAGAAAGAAAGAAAGAAAGAAAGAAAGAAAGAAAGAAAGAAAGAAAGAAAGAAAGAAAGAAATACTACAAATATTACAAAAACACATATATATTATATATATATAATTTCATTTATTTTTTTGTGCAAAAAACTGTATTACATTATAAGTGAACCTCGAGGAACATATTAAAATAAAAATAAAAATCCATGTCATGACCCCTTTAATACAAAAGAAAGAGTTTGAAATTAAACAGAATCCGTTACAGTATCCAGACCCCCTCAAGACCACAGATGCCTCACTGAAGATCCCTGGTATTATGTTATACGTTTTGTCCTCCCCCTTTATCTGTGTGTCTCTCTATATTTCAGTCAGATCCTTGAGTCATTAGTGAAGTGCTCTGATTGCTCTCTTTCATTCCCTGCATTTATCTCTCCTTCTCCGCATATGCATCATGGAAAAATTGATGTACGATAAGTGACAGAATGGAGAAAGAAAAAGAGAAAGAGAGCGACATGGGCAACACCCTCACATCGACCTATAATTTCCTGTAGGCTTCTCTGCATGCCAATGATCTGTGGCGTGCATGAGTATTAAATGCTAACAACTCATCCACAAATGATATGCCCTGCATCCTGTTGTAACTAATAATTCATCTTTAGATTTTTCAACATGCTGACAATGTGTAACCTGAGCATTAATCTGCTCAAGCATTTTTCTCCATCTCCAGCACGAGTTAAAAACAAACAGCACTGCGTGAGATCACTAACATGGGTCTGTGCTATAGAATGGGCTGAACTGGGATCAGCCTGAGGGCGCTCTTGGAAAGTTTAAACACATTTAATCGATAGATGAATCCATGCAGTTCGTGGTTGTGTGTTGATAAGGAAGAAAGAATCCATCAATCTGCTAGCGATTTGGTCTTGTCTTAGAAATGGACAAACCTTCCTGAAAGGAAATTAAGACTAAAAGTCAGTATTTATATTCACAATCTAAATCTTTTTGCCTTAAAAAGTTTTACTCATTAAAAAATCATTATATTTACATATATAATGTTTAGCCCCACACATGACATACAGGAAAAAAATATATATTGTGGCCATGTTTCTACATCTTTGCCATGTTGT